>RBNI01005963.1:0-11892 GCA_003990745.1 Jimgerdemannia flammicorona
CCCACTTGTTGCAGGTGTGGAGGTCAAATTGTCCTTGTACGTCAGGTTCAATTCTCTCCAGATTGTCAGATAGTTCAGAATAAATTCCAGTTCAGAGGTTGGGCTTTATACCAACTTGTAGGAATTCACAGAAGGGTTTGTAGCAGGGTGAGGAAGCGTCTTGAAGGGGAATTGGATTGTAAACTGCTGCTACCAAGTTGTAAGAGGGTTGCTTTTTTGGGTAACCATTACGTAGTTCTGGAAGGGTTTTCTAGAAGTTCTAGATATTCTGGAAGACCGTTTTCTTATGGTCAAGATCAATTTCGTATGGAGTACATCCTCTACACTTATTGATTTCAAGATCGGGTTGACATCTCAACCAAAGTCCTTTTTTGGACTAGTTCTGGATGTTCAGGATTTTCCGTATTTCAGGAAGTTCAAGAAACTAAGACCAGCTTAGTTGAATTGGCGTATCGCTGCAGTCAATACCCAATTAGGAAATTTCGTGACAGGGTTAGGAGTAGGACCTAACAGGGAGTGGGTTTACTTATGAGTGGTTTGTGGGGTATTAAATAGATTTATTCTCTATTCATGATATTGCTATACTAGGAGTAGTTGTGTGGAGATATTGGGGAAGTATTCAGGAATGTTCTTGTGTATTTGAGTCTGAGATTCTGAGGTCTGGGGGAGGGGGTATTTATACTAGTGAAGGGCTATCTGGACTATGCTAAATATGGGTGTAGCACTAAGTGCTTTGCTGAGTCGGAATGCAGTCACGTAGTACAAGTGTGATCTGACATGTCAAGAGATCGTCTGACTGCTGAGTCAGTTCACAGTCATGTCGTACAAGGCTAATCTAACTATACTATGACTGCTAGACTATTTATGATCTAGGCACTGTCTGGATAGTCTTCGATAACATCACCATTAATAGCTTTATCTCTGATGAAGTAGTTGTCTAGGAAAAGTGGTTCGCGGATTACTTCTCCTTGTTCACTCAGATAATAATACATTGGAACTTCATCTCCATCCCACAGGATAGCATCATCTGTCTCATATGCTGGATAAGGTGTTGGTGGTCGAGGAAGTGGTGCATCATTTTCACTTTCATCGGATTCACTGTCTGCATACCTTCTGTAGGTTACAGTACTATGAGTTGCAGGGTTGTAGTATGCTGGCGGCTGTGGTTCATGTCGCTCGTACTCAGGTGGTGGAGTGGTTGGTTCAATCTCGAGGGTTGTCTGAAGGTACAGATTGTGTTCTCCAGTCTCTTCATTGTAGTTGAAATAATCGGGGGTGAATGCAGGTTGGTATTCATGCCAGTAGTCATTGTCCCAATAAGTCTCGTATGTGGTTATGAACTATTGTAAGTTCATCGGCAGAGTTGGTGGTGTGATCAGAGTTGGAAGAGATCCTTGGCTTGAGGTCATGTCGGCGTCAGAAGGATCATTGTCTTCTGCTTTGTCTTTGTCGAAGTTGATTATATCGTAGATGTCCTTCATGGCGTATTCAACTTGGGGCATTTGCAGGATGTGATCATCAGGGTGCGGGAAAGTTCTGTCTGTGGTTTCAACATACTCAAGATACTTGTGGTTGAGTTCTTGTATCATGTCGTCGATTTGGCCATAGGACAGGGTAGCAACCATTTCGCTGGTAGTAACTCGGAGGCAGAAAATAAAGGTGCTGTATTCGTAGAAGAGTTCTCAGTGTTTGCAGGCAATGAGTTTCTGGTGTTGAGACATCTGGGTAATGTCTGTATCATGGTGGCGTTCAACCATGTCTTCCAGGAGGTGGCTAATCTGGTAGTAGCTTGAGATTTGTCCAATCCAGTGGGCCTCATTAAGCATGTTCAGGGCATTCCATCGGGCTTCCATGAAGTAGAGAGATGCTTGGCTGTAGATATTCATGAGGGGCAGAGGGGGTGTGACTCGGTTGAAAATGGCATTCCAAATGTCAGCACGGATGTGGTTGTAGATCTCGGTGGTCATGTTTGTATGTTTGGAAGTTGTGGTTATTATTTGTTTTGGTTCTCTGTTTCGACGCATCTCGGGACTGGGTATATATGCATTTGTTCTGGATTGGTAAGATCCTATTTGTGTGAATCTTGTGTTCTGTGACTTGGTATTGACTCAGCTTTGTGCACTGTGACTTCTGTTTGACTCAGCTTCGTGATCTTGCAGGTGATTTCCAGATTTGTTCGGAGATCACGTGTGATTTCCATGGCTTGGAGGTTGTGCGCTTACAATACCTGACACCATAACGATGAATGGGATCCAAGCCTTGACGCTAAGGGAGAACAGCGATTTTTTATTGTTAGCGGCATAACCGACAGTATGCAATTCTGTTAAAGGATAAGGTCCTTAAAAGGACAACTGCACCCACCTATTTTTCCCCTATTCCCAGTAAAAGGAATTGCTCAGGACCTTCAACACATGGAGCGGGGATGCGACTATCATCTTGAGGATTACTTGTCAATCCTGACACCTTGTATGTTGTTCGAAAACGAACAACCCAGTAATGCTACAATGATGGTGAAGCACTCAAAGAGGGAGCTATCCTTCTGGGGGATCTGTAGGGATGGAGGGGAAATAGAAGAGATGGCAAGAAACATTGAAAATTTTGGTAGGTTTATTGATTGCATCAAACTGTGACATCACTATAAAATATATACAATTCTGACCACAATTGTTGTTTTGAAATATTAATATATTCTTTATTAATTTTATATTGTTTTATTTAAAGTATTTGAATATAAATATTATTATTTTATCTTTCTTATTTTTAGATTGAATGCTTCATAACTTATAATATTCTAATCAATATTAATATTTTAATTATTATTCTTACTATTATCTTTAATATCATTTTTCAAATAATTACTATATCTTGATAATAATAGCAAAGATAAAATATTAGAAATTAATTATAATGCTTAGAATGCTAATAATAAAATATATCAACTTTAAAAATATAAATAAAATTATTAATAAACTATATAACTCTAATTAAATATATTATAGATTAATATTTCTCTAATATTTCTTATAAAATAACTCTATTTGTTAATATGTATTATAATATAGCAAATGTGTAACAGATAAATATATCAGATTTCTATATCTTAAAAACTTAATCTTCTTTGACTCTATAAAGTTCTCAGAATGCAGAGGTGGGTAAGTTCAAAGTATATCTACCTGCAGGCTTACTAGTTCACTTGCTTTCTCTTTGCTTTGAACTATTTTGATCTGAGGTTTATTAGCTCTAGATACTAAGGATATTTATACAATTTTGCTAGCTATTCCTTATATCAATTTGCAGACAAATTTGCCTGTAAAAAAATAATGAATTAAAAAATGTTTTTATTAAAAATTTTATATCAAATATTATGTTAAAAAATAAAATGAAAAAATGTGATTTTTGAGTTTTATAAAAAAAAAAAATTATAAAAATTTTATATTAAATATTATATTAAAAAAAAATTAAAAATATTAATTTTTTTGCAGACAAATTTGCTTATATCTGATTACAATATAAGAGATAGGGTGGTGAAGTTATGAAAATGTTTTTTGTGAGTCTCTTTTCACAAATATTATATCTTTTAACATCAGTAGAAGATTTTAATAATTGCAAAGATTATAATAGCTGCAGAATTTTTTGCAGTTATTAAAGTTTTCTACATTTGCAAAATATAACTGCTATTTATATGGCTAAGCTATATTTGGGGATGGGATTTAAATATTGTATCCAAATATCTATTTTTTTCTAATTTATATTTCTATTTCATACCATATATTACAAATATATAATGTGATATATAATATGATTAGGAATATAAACCAGGGTAAATTATGGTATCTGAATCTGATTCCCAAAAATAGTATAGCCTAGTGCTCCGAATGAGTCAATCCGGATGGGATTCGGATCAACTCGGATGGAATTCAAATTTTATCGGAATGGATTTGAATCAACCATTGTTTTGATTTCCAAATCAGACAATTAAATGTTTACATCAATAACTCGATGAATAATCATCCAAATTTGATGATTTTGGTATCATTCGAAAGCCCTTAATAAGGCATTTCTAATGGTACCAAGCATATTACAATCGGATCATGCGTTGCTGAGATATTAAGGAAAACATTCTATTTGACGAAATTTCCAAAATCGGCAAATCGAACAATTTCCAAAATCAGTGATTCAGACGTTTTCCTTCATAATTCAGCAACACATGATCCGATTTCAATGTTCTTGGCTCCATTAGATAGGCCTTATTAAGGGCTTTTAAATGACACCAAAATCATTAAATTTGGATAATTATTCATTGAGTTATTGGTGTAAACATTTAATTGTTTAATTTGGAAATCAAAACAATGGTTGATTCGAATCCATCCGGATGGGATTCAAATCCCATCTGAGTTGATCCGGATGGGATTCGAATCCCATCCAAGTTGATCTGGATGGGATTCAATCTGAATCAATCCAAATCCAATCCAGATTAAATTGACTCATTAGGAGCACTTGTATAGCCTTACAAATAGTACTCATTTAGCAAATGTTAAAGTTTTTGAAAATATTAAAAAATAACTCACAGAATACATAGTTATAACTTAGCCATCTTATAGCATACAAATCTGTATAAATAATTTAGTATTTTAGAGTGAATAAGCCTCAGTTAGTTCAATTCTAAAAAAAAAGTCTTTTTTATATACTCTTTCTCTCTAAACACAAATTTTAGAATCTGTCATTCTTACATAGTTATACATCTACTATATTACAACTTAGTTCCCATTAGCTAGTGATTCCAGATAAATCTTTACTTTTAAGCTGAAAAATAAACAACTGCTACATACAGACTGTTATGCATGATATTCATCTCTGTACTATCTGCTGATAATTGATTGTTCTGATTATTGGCCTTATTTTTATAAAACATCATCAGCACCGAACAATAGATACTCTGCAAAGAACTACATCACTCAGTTAATAGCTGGGTACTCCTTAGTTCAAGAGACAATATTATAAGAATTAATTACTAAAAAATACTAAATGAAGCACCATACCAAATGGTCTGTAGTCACCTACTATAATATATAATTTACTATCATCTGACTTTTGAAGATACAACCTGCTCTGATGTCTGCACTCAATGAGTCTGGAAGCCATCTTGCAACATATGACTTATGAGTCTGGAAGCTATTTCATGACATATGATTTGCCACCATATACAATTTGCTACTACCCGACTTTTAAACATATGACCTGTCCTAAAGTCTGTACTTGATGAATCTGGAAGCCATCCTGTAACATACAATTTACAATCCTGAAAGCTGTCTCATGATATATAATTGGTTACTACTTGACTTTTGAAGATACTGTTATCTGACATTTGATGATATATGAATACCACCTAACATATAAATGGACTGCTTTATCTGCTACTTTTGAAGATATGACCCATTCTATGATATATGATATACCACTATATATTATTTGCCAACACCTGACTTATGAAGATATGACCTACTCTAAAGTCTGCACTTGATAAGCTTGAAAGCTATCCTGTAATATATGATTTACAAGTCTGGAAGCCATCTTGCAATATATGATTTGCTGCCACTCAAATTTTGAAAATGCCATCATCTAATATTTGATAATACATGAACACTGCCCAACATATGAACAGACCACTGTACAGACATTGTTTTATCTATATCATCTGCTGTTAATTAGTTATTCTATTTATCAGCCTCATTTCTGTGAACTATTAGTATTGAACAATAGATACTCTGCAAAGAACTACATATATCAATGAGTTAATAGCCAGGTCACTCCTTAGTTTGAGAGACAAAGCTATAGAATTAATCAAATTTGATAGCATATATACTATACTCATTGAAAACTTTTTGGAATCTCAAAAAACATTGTAAAAATTGCTTGGATATATTACAATATATTCATATAGAAGGAACAAATATATTAACATTGAGATATAAGAATTTGAATAAATATTTTTATGTTAAATAATCTATTCAGAGAGAAGATATGAGATATGATATAATAGAACTTTTGGATAGCAGTAGAGAATCAGTTGGGTGTGGAGAGGAGACTAGATGGAGAGAGAGGTCGCTGAGAGGATCTGAAATCTCAGCTAGTAGGTGGTGTGGGCAATGGTTGGCTCACTGTAGGGTGGGTGTTAGCAGTGTGGGTAGGGCTGGCTGGACATTGGCTCTTTGTTTTCGAGAAGGAACAATAGATGGGCTCACAGGAGAAGTTGTTAAGGTGGGAGGGATTGATGGGAGATCTGCTGACTGGGTGGTGGGTGGGTTGGGGTCCCCAGGGTGATAAACATTATTGCCTGATAGAAGGAATCATGAACAGAGTAGTGGGTGGGTGGAGATAGTATTAGACAAAGTAATCTTTTATCGAGTAAGGGTAGGAGGGGGGGGGCCCCCTAGGGGGATTGGATAGGGTTGGGCATTGTGTACTATTTAGATGATAGATGGTGTTTTCATAAAGGGAGAAGTGACTATAAAAAAAAAAAAAAAAAAAAAAAAAAAAAAAGATATGATATAATAGAAAATGAACCAGAAAAATAGACATTTGATCATGGTACTTGAATCTAATTCTCAAATATAGTATAGCTTTACAAATAGTGCTTATTTAGCAAATATTAAAGTTATAGCAAATTTAAAGTTTTAATAAATATTAAAGTTTTAGTAAAATTTTAAAGTTTTAACAAATGTTAAATTTTTAGCAAATGTTAAAGTTTTAGTAAATGTTAAAGTTTTAATAAATATTAAAGTTTTAGCAAATGTTAAAGTTTTTGCAGATGTTAAAAAATGACTTAAAGGAAATATAGTCTTAACTTAGCCACCTTATAGTATATAAATCTATATAAATAACTTAGTATTTTAGAGTAAATAAATTTCAGTCAGCATAATTCTAAAAAACAATTCTTTTTATATATTTTTTCTCTCTTTACATAAATTTTAGAATCTGCTATACTTATATAGTTATGTATCTACTATATTATAATAAATAAAAATCTCAGTAAGCTATAATAATAAAGATAATAAAATATATATAAATAATATTAAATTTAATAATTTATTTATTTATTACAATAAATAAATTATATAAATAATATATATATATTAATATAATCATTTTATTTGAAATTTTCCAATCCAACATCAACATAACCTAACCTAACCCTTGCATAGCAACCCTAACCCTAAACCTAACATCTAACTATAAGCCTAACTCCTAACCCTAAACCTAATTTAACATATATATATTTATTTGTTACTATTTATAAAATTTAATACATATAATATATGGTACTAATATTTAATATTTTATTTATAATTTATATTTTACTTTATAAAAATAAATAAAAATATATATTAATTAATATATATATAATCTTATTAAATCTAATCAAATAAAGAATTATTATTATTATTATTTATAAATTTTGGCCTTTTTAGATTTATATATGATTACTTTAGACTACTTATCTATAAGAGACCAGATAGTTTTAAATTAAAATATTTAATAATTATGAGTTTAGAGTAGAAGATTAATTAAAAATATCAGAACACCTTTAAGTAAATATTATAAAAAGAAGAAATTTCATTGAAGTTGTATAGATTATATATTTATGCATTACTGATGAATAATATAAAACTAATAGAATAGCATAAGTTATATTCTAATATATCTCAACACTCTTACTAAATGAGAATATATAACTATAAAAAAAAATTATAATTTGAAAGTAAAAATATAAACTAGAGTTCAAAGGAATGCAATATATACATAAATAAAACTAGAACTATATATAATATAGAATTACAATTATGAAGAAATTTTCAAAGGTTAAAAAGTATTCCAAAATATCTATAATATCTGAAATACTCATAAAAAACAATATACAATCTGCTTATAGATAAAGGATGTCAATATATATAACATAGTAAGAGAGGCTGTTAATAGTCTAAAATGTGTTCCAAAATCATCTGAATGCTGGCATACTACTTCTAAAATCTATTCCTTTAATATATTACTTGAACTTGACTTTAGAAGAGCTTTTGTTAAGATGGTAACTTGATATATCAATATGTAACTTATGCCATTCTATCATATATTAGTAATGTATAAATTATACAACTTTAAAAACTTTAATAAATATATCTCTCTCTCTTTTCACAATAAAGATTATGAGCTCTACTACTGACTGAGGGACTATATAGCTCAGTTTGTAGATATATATAATTAGTAGCTGGAATATCTCCAGTTTATATATTATGCTGAGAAATATATATATAAGCTAGAGCACTAAGATGAGTATCTCAACAATAATCCCTATAATAGAAAATATAGTCTCCACTATAAGTATAGTCAAAAGAACAATCTCAGATAAATTCAAGATAATAAACATAGTTATTACCAGCCTAAATATTGTGGATATAGCAAATGAGATCAGTGATGTGGCTAACAATAAGGTACAGCGATATGACTAGCAATAAGGTACAATAATGTAGTACAGCAACATGACCAGCAATGAGACAAACAAACTGATGAAGCCAGTATATGTGAGACCAGCAATGAGATTAATGAAGACAAATCCAAACCTAAGGTCAAAAGCACAGGTGTGGCAAATGAGGCCAGTGTGAAAAAGAACAGATGAGGCAAAAGCCAATAAGGTTCAAAGTGCAGATAATAGTATTAATAATAGAGACAAATCCAAACCCAAGCTCAGTATAAGTACTGTCAATATAGCTGATAATAATGATAATGTCTGGCTAATGGATTTTAGTATAATACAGTATATAATGCTACATTGTATATACTAGGAACTAGTCCTCCGATCGAGCCAGAGAAATTTAAACCTGATTCAAATTTGCCAACCATATGACTGGTTCAAGTTAGTTCAAATTTGTCCTGTAATAAATTCAAATTAGTTTGAATTCATTCCATGATGAATTCAAACCAGTTCAAATTTATCATGTGATGAATTCAGGTTGACCTGAATTCTTCATGTGATAAACTATATTAGGAGCCAGCCAGTACAAATTAAGGAGCTCACCAAAAAGAGTAATTCCTTTGAAATATTCAAAAACTAAGATATAATATAAAAAACAATAACCAAATATCCAAAATATCTATAGATTTTTTTGCTCCCCTGAATTTCCAAAAAATTTGTTATAATAGCTCACAGCTTTCAAAGTTCTATGACAAACACTCATTGATAAGCTATTTAGAACTTCTTCATCTCCAATAACTATTGAACCATGTGGTTTATTTGAGTGAAATACTATTATCATATTTGACTCTAGTGGAACTCCAATGCTATAAGCCAGATTATAGAACAAGCCTCCAGTTTTTGAAGTATATTGTCCTTTATGTTTGACAATGTAGAGTAAAACAGATATCACATCTTGATCAGTATAAGTAGGAGAACTTGTACATCATCCAAAAAATATGTTGCTGACTTTCACTATATTTTGCTCAAACTGAAATTCACCAAGCCTAAAATGTATCCTAGATTGATTCTGATTTATCTGACCTCCATCAATTCTAGGTAATTTCAAAGCTGAAGTGAAGTTGAGGATACCAAAGATGCTGAGGATGCCAAAATTTCTTCAGAAGATAGGCAATAAGATGCATTGAATTGTTCAAAATTGAGTGAAGTAGGGGAATTTGCCACCACATCTAATAAGAAGTGTTAAAGAGAAGCAAAGCCATCTCCATAATAGCTATTTCATATTTCTCTCATTTATCTTGTCTAATGTGTGGTTTAAAATTGTTGAGAGGTACAATACAACAATGCATTCCATCAGCATAGGTCACAGTATAGCCAGCTGACACATAAGATCCAGTCCCTGCTTGAGCTTTGCCATACAATCCAGCTTTCTGAACTTTGAAAGTCTCCTCACAAACATCCATCAAAACTTGGCTTACTTGATCTCTCAACATTTCTCTCTAAACTACTAGAACAACTTTCTCTATATCAGCATCCAGAATAATATAATTATGATGTGAATTTAGAATGCCAGCTGGTAAGGTAGAAGACTCCAAAAATATCACAGTTTGAAATCAATTTTGATGTCCTTTTTCTGAAGACTTGACAGAATACTGACATCCAACTTCCTCCAAATTCTGCATATAAAGTGTTGTTGTCTGCCCTGCTGGAAGATCAAGCCTCGGAATTTTCAATATTTCAAAATCATGAAGACATGGAATATGGAATTGAGTCTGGATAAATTTGGCCTTGACATTTTGTTGATCTTCCTAATATTGTCATTGCTGATCCAAAAAATCTACCAATTATACTTTGCATCGATCCTTCTTTGCCTTCCAAAAAGCTAAATAATTTTTTTAGTAATCTAAGTTTGGTGAGATTCCTTTCAGAATTCTAAGCAACTTACCTAAATAGCAGGAAGATATTGAAAAATTTGATTATATATCTTCAAACCTGTCAAAGGAGGACTCTTAGGAAAATGAAAATGCCATAATTCAGCCAATCCCTCATGATAAGGACTTCTAAATGTCTCCTGAAGTGAATCAATTCCTCGTTTTATATCAATCATATAAGCTAGCAAGCTCAAAAACTTTTCCAAAATGTCACATTCCAAAGGTTTTCTAAAATCAAGTCCTGGGATAACTCCACTTAATAGAAGAATAGCTGGTATTAACAAGGTGGCCTCCAACTCCTGTCTCGAAGTAGTCAGCAATTCATCTAAGTCAAAGTCAACAGGGACAAAATCTTCCTCCATTTCACAAAAATATTCCAGAGGAAACTGGCATAGTATGGAAGAGTAGATTATTAGTGGCAGAATAAAAATATATGCAAGGATATAGGAGCCCAGTTTGCAGCCAAAGCAAGAGGACATCTCAGCCTCTGGTCATGGCAAGATGGCCAAGGCCGACTGCCAGGGGTCTCCAGCTGGCACAGGGCTATGTTGGCAGCTAGCCAGCCTGCCTACCTACCACAAAAAGATGCTAGAGACCAGCTAGAAGAGGTCCTCCTCCAAGGAGAGAGGACATAGCCAGCATAAATCAGAGGACACCCCTCTGATTGATCTCCTCTGATCTTCTTGAGATGCAGAGTCCTCCAAAGATATGGAGAGCCAGCTGGGAGAGGTCCTCCTCTGAAGAGAAAGGACATCACCAGCACAAATCGAGGGACACCCCCTCAATTGGCCTTCTGCCTCACCTGGTCTTCTGGATAAGGAAGACAGGCTGCAAGAGGTCCTCTTGGGAAAGAGAGAGGACATTTTTGGTGCAGATCAGGGGACACCCCCCCAAACAGTCTTCAAATTACCTGTGCAGGCAAGCAAGTATCTTTGCAGTAAGTATCTTTGTAGTGGGAAGCTAATATCAAGAATAAATGCAACATACCAAAAATGAGCATATCAGAAGGGTGTGACTTTTTCAGGCAGTGAGGCATGCAGAAGCTGAGTTGTGAGAAATAGAGAGCAAGAGAATGAGAGAATGAGTGAGAGTAAAGACCCCTCAAAAATAAAAAAAACATGAAGAATATGTACAATGCACCTCAAGTAGGGAGTATGGGACAGTGTAGAAGATAAGCTACAAGAAATGAAGAGTAAGGGAGGGTGAGAGAATAATGGCGGGAATGAGTAAAGGCCTCCCAAAAAAAAAAAAAAAGCATGGTGAATGTATGCAATACACCTTGAGTAAGCCATGAGGCATGTAGAAGATGAGCTGCAAGAAATAGAGAGTGAGGGAGCAAGAGTAAAGACTCCTCAAAAATAAAAAAAGCATAGAGAATATGCACCATGCACCTTGAGTAGAGAGTGTGGGACAGCCTTTTCAAGTAGTGAGGTGCAGAAGAGAGTGAGAGAAAGAAGGGGGGAATGAGTAAAGGCCTCCCAAAAAAAAAAAAAA
>RBNI01005964.1:0-11892 GCA_003990745.1 Jimgerdemannia flammicorona
AAAAAAAAAAAAAATGATTTAGATAGACTGGAATGGATAAAAGAATGGGGAGATGAGGTAGTTTGAAAAGGCAAGGTTGAGATTCTGGTCTGGAAAGATAGAGGGGAGATATGAGATATGAGGAGCTGGGAGGATAGACTGGTTTGGGGAGAGTGGATATGTACAGGTTGGGAGCCAGTCACAGTGGGCTCCTGTTACTATCCTACTGTATGGAATGAGCATGTGGATTGGGTGAAGGGTCTCCAGAAGAGTGGGGTCCTTGTAGAGGCTGGAGTGGATATGCTTGGTGGAGACTTCAATATGGTCTGAGACATACTGATAGATAGAACAGATAGCAGACAGGGAGCTGAGAGTAGAAGTGGTGGGCTGGCAGTATGGGAGGATGTGGAAAGGCTGAGTGCTCTGGTAGATACTGGTAGGGAGTATTGGGAGGATAGAAGGATATATACACACTGGGCAGAGGGTCTGGGGATGAGGATTGACTAGATGTTAATAGCCAGTTGCTGGGGCTTGGATGTTTGGAAGTCACTAGAGATGGAATGGTGTCCTTGGTCAGATTATTGGGGGCTGTTAGGACAGGGGTATTTTGGGGGGAGTAGGGATGGGCCTGGACCTCAATTTTTCTTTATTAGATGATAGGATCTGGTGGGATGAGTGAGCTGGAGACATTCAACTGAGGATGGAGAGCTGGAGGCAGAAAGGTGCCCCAGTTGGTGTTTGGTGGATGAAGATAAAAGAGATGACCAGAGTCTACTAGAGGGAGGCTGGCAGGGAGACTGGGAAGCAGAGGAGGCAACAGGTGAGGTGGGATTCTGTTAGACTGACTAGACTCTTAGAGGATTGAGCAGGGCTAGCAATGGTGGAGGAGAGAGAGAATTAGAGGTTAATGAGGGTGAAAATGGAGGTTAGAGAATTACAACAGGTGCTGTAGGATGAGGAGGAGGCAAGGGTGCAGAGCTTGGTAGTACAGCTTCATTGGCAAGATTTGGAGGAAGGGGAGAGGCTTTCTAAGTATCTCAAGGGCCCTTCAGGCAAGAAGAGTACAGCAAAGGTGGGAGGGGGTGCTTGACTCTGATGGTATACTGGTGTATAATATATAAGACATTCTTGGTTCATTAAAGGAGTAATAGAGTGGATTGTTGAGTGAGAAGAAGGGTGGGACAGATACTACTACCATTGACTGGGTATTGGAGGATTGGTACTCTCTACAAGTAGATGGACTGGGGGACTTAATGTTGTCAGTACAAGAGGAAGAGATCTACTAGGTTCTTGCCACGACAACCCTGAGTATGGTACCTGGGGAGAATGGTCTGCCCTTGAACTTCTGAAAGAAGATGGTGAGAGTCTCAGGAGTACTAAGTAAGATGACAGTATTGTGTGACTTTATATTACAGATAGAGAGATGGGTGGGAGAGCAGGATCTGAGACTGGTGACATTGCTTTACAAGAACAAAGGAAGGTAAGAGGACTGGAAAAACTGGTGGTCAATTATGCTGCTAGACATGAACAGAAAGTTGGTGACTAAGGTAGTAGTTACAAGACTACAGAAGGTGGCCCAGTAAGTCTTAGGTATTGAGCAGAGGGGCTTTATAGGAGGCCAGCTAATTAGGGATTACACAGCCTGGGTATATGGAGTTATTGAAGAGGTGTGAGCTTATGGACTGGATGGGCGACTGGTCTTCTTAGACTAAGAGAAGACTTATGACCAGATGTAGTGAGTCTGGCTGGTAAAAGTATTAGATAGGACTAGGGTGCCATACTAGTTTTGGTCAGCAATGATCAGCCTACTGGAAGAGAGTAGGACTGCACTCATATGTAATGAATATAGAGGGGTATCATTTCCTCTGAGTAGGGGTGTGCCCCAGGGAGACCCACTGTCCTCCATTCTATATACTCTTTCCCTAGAGCCTCTAATGGATAGAATCAGATAGAAGATAGTGGAATTCTCTATCTTTGGAATTAGGTGGAAAGTTGGGGCCTTTGCAGATGACATAGTGGTCAGCTTGGGGTCTATTGTAGATGTTGAGGAGCTCAAGGAGATGGTGAAGTAGTATGAGGAGAACTCTGGGGCTAAACTCAATTGGCACAAGTATGAAACAATGGTGTTGGGCAATGGCCTGGTGGAAGGGAATGTTATCAGAACAATCATCCCTATTGGTAAGATAGTATAGTCCTTGGGTATTTATTTGTTAGTCTATGGGTCAGTTCTATCTAGACTTTGGTAGGAGCAGAGGGTTGGAATCTGGGGGGAGGCTCTGTGGAGCTGGGGGGGTTGCCACTTGTCTCTAGCAGAGCATGTCTCGATTTTGAACATCTATTGGCTACCTAAGCTATGGTATCTGACTTATTATTTGGACTTCCTAGTCTGGGTAGTGAAGTGATTGATGAAGCTGGCCAAGGGGTAGATCTGGGCTAGAAGAAAGAGTCAAATCAGTTGAGAGGTCTTATCCTTACCAGTGACAAGAGGAGGGCTTAGGCTGGTTGACTTTCTGAAGAGACTATACTACTTGAGAGCATGGTGGTTAAAGAGAGCCATAGAGTTGAGAGGGGGAGATTGAGTCCCCCTATTGCAGAAGATCTGGGAGATGAGGTCCTCACTAAGAGGTTTGACTAGAGATCTCCTATTATTGGTTGGCCTTTAGAATACTGAACAATTGTAATATAAAGGCTTCTGGTGGGGGGCAGTGGAGGGGGTGCACCATATTGGAATTTGTTAGTAGAGAAATAAAGGGGAGGTGGCTTGGGACCTGGCAATGTGGAGATGGGACTGAGTGTTGGGTAGCATTTCCTTAATTGAGTTTGACATTAGTGATGGGATAGAATACTAAAGGGGACTAGGCCAGGATCTGTGGCCTAGCAGTTGGCAAAGAGTAGGAATCAGAGAAGAGTAGAACTGGTGTGGTATTTGGGCCTAGAGTACTGAGGTGAGGAGATGGATGCCACTGAAGTACTGGGTGGCCTAGTGGTGCATACTGAGGAAATGTAATGCTCAACTTCTGCTCAGGTCACCTTATTAAGGGAGGGAGGTTGCTTTGACTGTGAGGAGTGCCATAATATAGGGCAGGAAGGGGGATATGTGCAGATGCCTGAACATTGGCTAAGAGAGTGTGAGGTACTTAGTAAGTGGGCCATTGGAGATCGTTTGGGAGTAGTGTGTAGGGGAGATGGTATGTGGGGGTGGTGGGAGGATTTGAGGGATAGACTGGTGGGGGGGTGGGAAAGAAGTGGCTTATATTAGGCTGGGCTTTGGCCATTTGGGTGGGGCTAGCCAGTCACTGACTATTTGTTTTTGAGGATGGGAGGAGACTGGGCTTGGGGGTCCAGCTGTTATGTTGGCATAGCCTTATAGAAGACCCCTTGACAGGCTGGTGGCTTGGTTGGGGGTTGCAGGGTGGTCAAAGGCATCACTTGGTAGAGAAAATCTGTAGGCAGAGTGGGGGGAGAGTTGGAGTAGTGGGTGAGAAGGTGGTCTTTATTCATGAGGATATGGGGAATGGCTCTCCTATGGGGATCAGATAGTAGGGGGAAATACTGTAAACTTATTAATAGACTGGTAATAAATGGCAGAGTCCAAGTAACTATAAAAAAAAAAAAAAAAAAAAAAAAGGTGATATTTCCATAGAAATATATCTCCACATTTCCCTTTCCTTGAGCATAGATGATGTTATTATCTCATAACTTAATAGGTATAGAGTGTTTGAAAGCCTTGTATGTAGAGAACTATTTTCTATATAGTATCATATATTATGTAGCTCCAGAATCTATTAACCAGACATCATTATCATCAGCTATATTGGCAGATTTGCTACTGGCAGATATATTCTTAGAGAATGTATGATTGTTGACAGTATTGATATCACCACTTTTTGTCAGATAAAAAGTATTTTGCTATTGACCAGAATTTATAGATAATGGGTTGATAGATTTGGTAGTAGATTGTATACTAGCAGAATTTGTACTATTAGTGGAACTGCTCATTATAGATATAGATCTTGCACTGGTGGAATTGGTGGTAGAGCTGGTGGCTTGTATAAAAAATAGATTACCACTTTCATCAGTTTCAGTGATATTTGCATTGTCATGCTTCTCTTGATAGTTCTTTCTACTGCTCCTACTTTGCCAGCATTGGCTTTTACCATATTGTTGCTTGTTTTCACTACTCTTCTTGTCATTTTCCCAGCTATAGCATTGGTATTTCCTATGTCCATACTTACTGCAGTATTCACAATAGCTATCATACTTAGTTGATTGGCTGGACTGGTTGTTGCATTGATTTTGGGTTTAGGTTTGTTGATCTTATTGATCTTATTGACTATACTTTTATTTACCACTGTATCCATGGGACCCATAGAATACATTCTCATTATTGTCAGCACCATTTCCTTAGTACATTTCCTCATTCATAAGGCTCATTATCACATAGGTGTAGTCTGAAAGACTGCTGCTCTCATGCATGGCTGTAATGATAATATTATATATATCCAGAAGTCCTCTGATGAGCACTATAACCTTATCTTCATTGCCAATACAATCTATAGATATATTGAGTGAATTCACTTAATTCACCAGATCATCAACATGACTGGTATATTTATAGATACTCTTCTTTAGCTTTATTCAAAGATTGAATAGCTGAGATTTCAGATAGAATCAATTTGATATAAATACTTATATATAATGCTTGCATAGGGCTTCCCACACCTTGTGAGCCATTGTAGTATATATTATCAGCTTCATTTGTAAGTTCAATAATGTGAATGTAATCTTGTGTAATACTTGGTGATCATTTGCTGGTTCATAATCTTGAATTAGTACTTGTAGTTTTGTATACTCTACTACCATGCATTTATTAAGGAGATTCATTATATGAAACATTCAAAAAGTATAGTCTTTCCTATCAAAGATTGGGATAGACCTCTTGACTATGTTTATACTAGCAACTGAGACTGTATTTCCCATACTTGTTGAGATTACCCATGGGAGGAATACTTATAATTAGTATATCTATTTCCATGCTTATGTTGTTAGGCTGATCATCTGACATTTCTAGCATATTTAAAGAGGTGTTTTTGCTATAGCTACTTAGCACTAGCAGAGCTCATAACTTTTATTATAAAGAGAGGCAATTTTATTGAAGTTGCATAGGTCATATATTTCTCTACATTACTGATATATAATATAAATCTGATGAAATAGTATAAGGTCATGTACTTATATCAAGTTGCTATCCCAACATATAGTGCTCCTAATGAGTCAATTTAATCCAGATGGGATTCAGATTGATTTGGATTGAATCCCATCTGGATCAACTTGGATGGGATTCAAATCCCATCTGGATGGATTCAAATTAATGATTGTTTTGATTTCCAAATTTGACAATTAAATTTTTACATTGAATAATCATCCAAATTTGATGATCTTGGTGTCATTTGAAAGCCCTTAATAAGGCCTATCTAATGATACTAAGAACATTGAAATCGGATCATACATTGCTGAGTTATGAAGGAAAACATCTGAATCGCCGATTTTGGAAATTATTCAATTTGCCGATTTTGGAAATTTCGTCAAATGGAATGGATTCCTCAATATCTCGGCAATGCATAATCAGATTTTAATGTTCTTGATATCATTAGAAAGGCCTTATTAAGAGTATTCAAATGATACTAAGATCATCAAATTTGGATGATTATTCATCGAGTTATTGATATAAACATTTAATTGTCTAATTTGGAAATCAAAACAATCATTGATTCGAATCCCATCCGGATCCCATCCAGATTGACTCATTTGGAGCACTAGCCTGGACATTGGTACCTCAATTCCTCTTTTTTGGCTAAGAAGGAGTTGTGGGACAATTGGGCTGAGGACATTTGGCAGAAAGTGGAGGGTTGGATCCATGAGAGTGCCCCAGTTGGTGTTTGATTGGTATGGTTGAAGGAGGCTGCTAGAGTTTACTGGAGTGAGGCTGGCAGGGTGGCAGAAAGACAGAGGAGGAGGAGGGTGATCTGGACTTCTGCTAGATTGGTCCAGTTTCAGGAAAATTGTGTAGGTCTTTTGGCCCTGGAGGGGGTGGAGGACTGGAGGTTGATGTGGGCCAAGCTGAAGATCACTGAGTTACAACAGGTGTTGAGGGAAGAAGAGGAGACAAAGGTGCAGAGTTTAGCTGTGCAGTTATGCTGGCAGGGACTGGAGGAGGGGGAGAGGCCCTCTACATATCTCTCAAGGATCCTTCAGGTGAGGAGAGTGAGGCAGAGGTGGGAGGAGGTCAAGGGTTGCAGCGGTAACATTCAGGTGATACAAGATTTGGACAACACTTTCTGCAAAGTTTTTGGTGAAAAGCTACTATCAACATGGCGAGCAACGAGCATACTGGTGGGCGTGTCAGCCAGGGGGGCAGCAGTGCCTTCGACTGGCAGCAGGTTGGGAGAAAAAGAGGAGATGGTTTGGGGATGCCAGGGCCCTCTGTGGTTGGCAGCGGCACTGGAGGTGGAGGAAGAGGTGGGCTGCGACAGAGGTGGGGGGAGGACGACCTTTACTGACAAGGTCAGAATGGGGAAGATGGCAGCAGGGCTCGATGGCTGGTTGGGACTGGGGAAGGCGACGCTGGTTTCAGATAGAGGGCAAGGAGGACCCCCCATGGGAGCTTCAGTCGGTATGGGGGGAGGGGGAGTAGGGGGAGGAGATGTGACTGCTGATGGAGCTGTAACGGGGAATCTGGAAAAAAATCCAGATGTGACGGTGGTCGGCGGATCAGGACAGAAGGAGGGCACAAGGCCCGGGGACCTGGCAGATGGAGTGACGGGTATGGTGTTGGCACCGTTACTCAAAAAGTCACGGTCGGAATTTGCGGTCACATTGTGCTTCTGCAGCTTAGTGGTGACTGTGAGGATGATTCTGGGGCTGGTGGCACAAGAGGTGAAGGGGGCGGCGACAGTCAAGTTCCTGAAGGGGAAAGAAGGGATTGAAATTGGGTTCGAGGAAGAGGGGTCGATATTGGAGGCTGTGGAGAAAGGGGTCGCAGTAGGCGAGGTGGTAGTCCCTATGGCGAGGTGCATGCACTGGGACCCTCGAGTGGTGCAGTTGACAGTGCTGGATCTTCCTACGGTGTCACGAGAGAGGGCCAGAGAACTGATTGTGGAGGTGGTCAAGGAGTATGGCGATATCATTGACATCGGGTTCAAAGTCTGGGAGGGTACAGAACTTAGGATGGGAGATGTTGACATAAGGGTACACTTGTTTGGATGAGAGAACACCAGGAAGATGAGGGACTGGCCGGCGACTCTTAGGTGGGGACCAGTTGAGTGCAGGGTTTCCCGGGTGAAAGGGACACCAGAGGAGGAGGAGGATCTACTGGAGGCTCTTGAGGATCTGGTGGGAGCTGTCGAGAGGAGATGTTTGGCTTGGAAGGAGTATGAAGCCGGAAGGGAAGAAAATCAGGATGGACCGAGGAACCTGAGAGAAGATGCAGGGGAGAAGAATTCAGAAGGAGCTGTTGGAGAAATTGGGAGGTGGCGTGGCGGAAAGTGGAGAGAGAGGAGGTGGAGTAGGATTGAGGGAGAGTGACTGGGCTGGGGAACCCAGAGAAGTTCAAGGGGTGGCCCAAGGGGGCCTCGGTGAGAGAAGGCAGGGGGGCATAGTGGAGGATGCCGAAATGAGTGTGGAAGTTCAGACATGGTATGAGGTCCCGGGAGGGGCCAGAGGCGAGGAGGAACTTCTCGACGTTCTGGAGGAGGAGTGGGATGAGTTGGGAAGGAGGAGCACACTGGTGGAACCTGTGGTGGGGGTGGAAGGGAATGCCCAGGGCGCAGAGGCAGAGGTGGATGAGGAGAAGTGGTTGTAGAAGACTCTGGAGGGGGTGGCAGCAGAGGAGCTGAGCGGTGAAGACTTCTGGGTTATGAGTGATAGGCACTGGGAGGAAATTCTGCGTGGTGAGGAGGTGCCGAAGAAGGTCCAGAATGAAATTCTGGCAGTGCTCTTGGAGTCTGTGGAGTATCAAGTCGATGATCAGAGGGAGGAGGAACTTCGAGTGATTGCGAATAACAGGGCAGCTTACTTGTGGAACTTGAAGAAAGGGTTGGAGAAGTGGGGAGTCGTGTGCAAGAAGTATAGGACGGAATTCGAGGTAGTGGATGGGGCAGAGTGCCAGGAAATCTTGGCGGCACTGGATGCTCAGGAAGGGATGGAGGATGAGTTGGAGGCGGTATGGCGCCTGGATCTGGAAGGGGACAGGAGGAGCATGGAATTCTAGATTATGATCTCTCTACCAAACATTATTCAATATAACAGTACAACTAGAATCTTCTCTTTGAATGTCAATGGGTTGAGGGGGGCAACGCGGCGTAGAAATATCTTTGGCTGGTTGAAGGGTCTGGAGGCAGATATCTTCCTATTACAAGATATGCGATACGAGGTGGATGTGGACCTACTAGAATGGACTTGGGAATGGGGTGGAGTAGCTATATGGACTGGGCAGGTGGGAATCTTGGTTAGAAAAGGGATGGGGGACATTGGGGACATTGGGCACTGGGGGAGTCGGCTAGTATGGGGTGTGTGGAGGAGACTGGGTTGGAATCCTCTGACTATTGGGTCTTGTTACTGCCCAGCTGAGAGAGGGGAACACATAGATTGGATTAGGAACTTGTGGGAGGCAGGGGTCTTGGGGGAAGCAGGGGTGGACTGCCTGGGAGGGGACTTTAACATGGTGCGTGATAATGTGGTGGATAGAACTGATGGGGGGAGAGGACTGCGTAGGAAAAGTGGAGGGTTGGAAGATTGGATGGAGGTGGAAAGGTTGAGTTCGTTAGTGGACTCAGGGCGACAATTCTGGGTAGACCGCCAAATTTATACTCACTGGGTGGCAGGACTGGGATCCAGGATTGACTGGGTACTGATGGCGGAGTGCTGGGGAGGGGAGATCTGGGCTATGCTGGAGGTGGTGTAGTGTCCATGGTCTGACCACTGGGGTCTAATTGGGAAGGGGAGATTTGGGGGAAGTAGGGATGGGCCTGGACATTGGCGGCTCAACTCTTCTTTATTGGAGGATGGTTCTTTGTGGACTGCCTGGGAGGTGGAGGCTACAGTGAAGATAATTAGTTAGAGGGAGCAGGGTCTAGTAATTGGGGATTGCTGGCAGAGGCTGAAGTCGAGTGCTCAGAGGTTCTGGAGGGAAGCAGGGAAAGGAAGGAGTGTACAAAGGTGGAGGCGAGTGCAATGGGCTTCACATAGATTGGTGACACTTCTGGAGAAATGGGCAGAGTGGAAAGATAGGGACGGAGTAGCTGATTGGCGCATTCTGCGGTTAACGAAGGAAGTCGAGGAGCTGAAGGGGGTGTTACGAAGGGAGGAGGAGAATCGGTTGAATGGCATGGTGGCGAGACTGCGGTGGCAGAGGTTGGAAGAAGGGGAGTGGCCCACGAAATTCCTCTCCCGGCTGCTCCAGGCACGTAGGACCAGGCAGCGGTGGGATGGTATCTTGGATGAGGATGGGGAGATGGTGATGGGCACGCCAGAAATTTTGGGATTGTTGCGAAACCATTGGGGTAGTTTGTAGAGCGAGGAGGAGGGAGGTGAGGATGCAATGAACATTGAGCGGCTGTTGGAGGACTGGCACCCGGACCCGGCTCTGGGGCTGGGGACACTGAGGGATCCCATACAAAGAGAGGAGGTGTGTAAAGTACTGGCCTCGACGAGTAAAGGGACTGCTCTGGGGGAGGATGGACTACCCTGGGATTTTTGAAAGAGAATGGTCAAGGTGGAAGGGGTCTTAGAGGAGATTACTGTGATGTGTGATGAAGTTATTCAATCCGGTACTTGGATTGGGGGTCAGCATCTAGGACTGGTCTCCCTGCTATTCAAAGAGAAGGGGAGAAAGGAGGATTGGAAGAATTGGCGGCCAATTATGCTCCTTGACATGGACCGCAAGTTAGTGACGAAGATTTTGGTGAACAGGCTACAAGGGATTGCACAGTGCGTACTGGGAGTGGAGCAGCGAGGGTTTGTAGGAGGTCGGTTGATAAGAGATGGAACCACTTGGGTCTATGGAGTGATTGAAGGGGCTCGGGCAGATGGGGTTGATGGCCGGTTGGTATTCCTGGACCAGGAGAAGGCATATGACAGAGTGCGGAGAGTCTGGCTGGAAGGAGTCCTGAGACGTATCAGTATTCTGCTGGACTTTTGGAGGTTGCTCATCAGCCTTTTAGAGGACAGTCAAGCAGCTTTGGTGGTGAATGGCCACAGGGGAATGAGCTTTCCGCTAGGGCACGGAGTGCCACAAGGGGATCCATTGTCCCCCATCCTATATGCCCTGTCCTTGGAGCCTCTTCTGGACAGGATCCGGCGCAGAATTGGGGGTTTGAATATTTTGGGGATTAACTGGAAGGTCGGAGCCTTTGCGGAAGACATGGTGGTCGGTCTAGGTTCCTTTGTTGATGTGGAGGAACTGTGCAGGACTGTGGAATGGTATGAGTGGGGCTTGGGGGCATGACTTAACTGGCACAAATGTGAAACTATGGTTCTAGGAGGGGGAATAGCTGGCGGCGAAGTGATAGGTAGGGTGGTCCCTACTGGAGAACCAGTCCGGTACTTGGGGATATATTTCTTGGTGTATGGATCTCTACTACTGCGAGTATGGTGGGAACAGAGGCTATTGGCATGGGGGAACATTTTGTTGGGGTGGGGTGGCCGGCATATATCCTTGGCAGGAAGGGTGATGGTGCTGAACGTGTACTGGTTGCCTAAGCTGTGGTATTTGGGGTATCATTTGGACTTCCCTGCTTGGGTGGTCAAGCGGCTTCTGAAATTGGCAAGGTCATGGATCTGGGCAGGACAGCAGAGCCAAATTGGCTGGGAGGTTCTGGCACTACCAGTTGACAGGGGTGGGCTGGGATTGGTGGACTTGGCCAAGCGTCTACACTGCCTGAGAGCTTGGTGGTTGAAGAGGGCTAGTGAGCTGCGAGGGGGGGAATGGGTGCCCCTTATGCAGAGGGTGTGGGAAGTCAGGTACTCCCCTCGTGGTACAACTGGTGATCTGTTGGCGCTGGTGGCTTTGGATGGCAGTCAAAAGATGCACTATAAGGGGTTTTGGTGGGGAGTGGTGGACAGTGCAAGGCAAATTGGACTTAGATGGTGGGGTGATGAAGGAGAGGAGGAATGGGGACTGCAGATGTGGAGGTGGGATCGGCTGCTGGTGGGTGGTACTTTGGTGGAGAATTATCAGCTTGGCGATGGTATGGAATGTCTGATGGGTCTTGGGGGAGATGCTTGGCCCGAGGCTTGGCAGCAGGCTGGGATTGGAGAGGAGTGGGACTGGAACGGGGTCTGGATTTGGAGCAAGTGGGTGTCGCGGTGGCTTCCCTCCAAGTTCTGGGTGATATGGTAGAGGTTCTTAAGGCGGAATGTGATGCTGAACTATCAGTCAGAGCACTTGGTGCCAGGGGGCATGTTTGAATGTGAGGAATGCTTGAACATGGGTCGGGAGGGGGGAGTGGTGCAGACACCTGAACATTGGCTTGGAGAGTGCGAGGTAATGGGGGACTTTTGGAACATTATTACTAGTGGGTTGGGGCTACAGCCTCTGTTGGAGAGGGAGGGAGGGAGATGGGGGAACCTTCGGAGGAGGTTAGTGGATGGGGTTGGGGACAAGTGGTTGACTCTGAGTTGGGCCCTGGCAATTTGGGTAGGGATGGCGGATCATTGGTGGCGTGTCTTTGAGGAGGGCCAGCCAGCTACCACTGCAGCAAGGGTAGCACACTGGGAATGGTTAATACTAGATATTTTGAATGGTTGGTGGCAAGGGTGGGGCGAGGGAGGGGGGAGTCGCCAGAAGCTGGTGGATTGCATCTGCAAAAAGAGCGAGGGGAGGGTTCGGGTGGTGGGTGGTTGGGTTGTCCTTCG
>RBNI01005965.1:0-11890 GCA_003990745.1 Jimgerdemannia flammicorona
ATGCAGTCAGCAACTCATTCATTGGTCCATTGATTGGCTTCGAAATTGGTGTCAACTATACTAATGAAGCTTTGGACTTCTTGTGCAGTATCATTGAAGGTAGGTAGACTCAGATTTTTTGTAGGTCAGGTCTGTTCAGCTAAGGCAGTAATGGTTGCTGCCATTATGGCTACCTGGGCTGTGAGGTCTAGAATCTATTGGTTTGCCATGTTATTTACTGGAGGCAGTTGGACTGCTGATAGTGGTGTTACTGGTACTACTTGAGGTACTAGTGCAGAGTGTGATGGGGTTCTTTGGGTCTGTGTAAGTTGCTGGAGTAGTAGTTGTGGGTCTGGAGTAAGGGCTTGATAGATAGCTATCAGTTGCTGTATAGATGTGTTTTGTCCTGATGGAGGTTCATCTCCTTCGGTGGTATATTCGGGATCGAATTCACTGAGATACTCCTCTCCTCTTCGGTTTGGTCCCTGTGTACTTGGGTTTGCTTGGTGTCAAAGTAGACAGAATCAGTCATATATCTGATTTCAGATGGACTTAAATCAAAGTCAAGTTCTGGTTCGATATTGGTTTCGGATTCAGGTAGGGCTATAGCAGGGCCTACTTCAGGTTCAGGATCAGGTAGTTGATGAAGGGTTTCTCTTGCTTCTTCCTTAAGAATATAGCAGGTCTTGCTGTTCTGGAATCGGTAGTATAATGCAGTCTTGGTCCTGGTTCGGTGAAAGTCAGTAGAGTTGAGCCACTTGGCTACAGAGGCTTGGACTTCGTGAGGAACTAAGGCTAGAAAGACTGCTGCTGGTTGTTCTAGGTCGCTCAGGTTTGTAGAGCTGACAAAACTCTTGTTGAGAAGAGTAAAGAACGAACCTTTCTCTGGTACAATTCGCATTATACAAGCTTCAAGCAACAGCTTTTCAACACAAAGCAGAGGAAAGGTATTATCAAAATGTCATCAAGCAAGATGTAAGCGCACAACCTCCAAGCCACAGAAATCACACGTCACCCTCTAAACAAGCCACTGAAATCACACGCGATCTCCGAACAAATCTGGAAATCACCTGCAAGATCACAAAGCTGAGTCAAACAGAAGTCACAGCACACAAAGCTGAGTCAATACGAAGTCACGGAATACAAGGTTCATATAAACGGAATCTTACTAATCAAGAACAGATGCATATATACCGAGCCCTGAGATATATTGAAACAGAGAACCAAAACAAATAACAACCACAACTTCCAAAACATACAAACATGACCACCGAGATCTACAACCGCATCTGCGCTGACATTTGGAATGCTATTGTCAACCGAGTCACACCCCCTCTGCCCCTCATGAATATCCATAGCCTAGCACCCCTCTACTTTGTGGAAGCCAGATGGAATGTCCTGAACATGCTTAACAAGGCCCACCGGATCGGACAAATCTCAAGCTACTATCAGATCAGCTGCCTCCTGGAAGATATGGTCGAACACCACCATGATACAGACATTACCCAGATGTCTCAACACCAGAAGCTCATTGCCCGCAAACACTGAGAACTCTTCTATGAGTACAGCACCTTTATTCTCCACCTCCGAGTTACTACCAGCGAAATGGTTGCTACCCTGTCCTATAGCCAAATCAATAACATGATACAAGAGCTCAACCACAAGTATCTTGAGTATGTTGAAACCACAGACAGAACCTTCCCGTACCCTGATGATCACATCCTGCAAATGCCCCAAGTCGGATATGCCATGAAGGACATCTACGATATAATCAACTTCGATAAAGATGAAGCAGAAGACAATGATCCTTCTGACGCCGACATGACTTCAAGCCAAGGATCTCTACCAACTCTGATCACACTGCCAACCTTGCTGATGAACTTACAACAGTTCATAACAGCATACGAGACTTATTGGGACAATGACCACTGGCACAAATACCAATCTGCATTCACCCCTGATTACTTCAACTATAATGAAGAGACCGGAGAACACAACCTATATCTCCAGACAACCCTTGAGATTGAACCCACAACTCTACCATCTGAGTACAAGCAACATGAACTACAGCCGCCAGCTTACTACAACCCCACAACTCATAGTGCTGTAACCTATAGAAGGTACACAGACAGCGAATCCAATGAAAGCGAAGACAATACACCCCTCCTTCGCCCACCAACACCTTATCCAGCATATGAGACAGACGATGCTATTCTGTGGGAAGGAGATGAAGTTCCAATGTATTATTACCTCAGCGAACAAGGAGAAGTAATCCGCGAACCACTCTTCCTAGATGACTACTTCTTCAGAGATGATGCAATAGATGGTGATGTCATCGAAGACTATCCAGACAGCGCCTAAACCTGTAAATAGCCTAGCAGTCATAGCATAGTTAGATTAGCCTTGTACAACATGACTGTGAACTGACTCAGCAGTCAGACGATCTCTTGACATGTCAGATCACTATTGTACTATATGACTGCATTCCGACTCAGCAAAGCACTTAGTGCTATATCCATATCTAGCATAGTCCAGATAGCCCCTCACTAGTATAAATACCCCCTCCCCCAGACCTCAGAATCTCAGACCTGAACAATCCAAACACCACTCCTGAACACTTCCCCAATATCCCCCACACAACTACTCCTAGTATAGCAATATCATGAATAGTAAATAAATCCATTTAATAACCCACAAACCACTCTTAAGTAAATTCGCTCCCTGTTAGGTCCTACTCCTAACCCCATCACGAAATTTCCTAATTGGGTATTGTCTGTAGTGATATACCAATTCAACTAAGCTGGTCTTAGTTTCTTGAACTTCCTGAAATACAGAAAATCCTGAACATCCAGAACTAGTCCGAAAAAGGACTTTGGTTGAGATGTCAACCTGATCTTGAAATCAATAAGCATAGAGGACGTACTCCATATGAAATTGATCTTGACTATAAGAAAACGGTCTTTCAGAATATCTAGAACTTCCAGAAAACTCTTCCAGAACTACATAACAGTTACCCTAAAAAGCAACCCTCTTACAACTTGGTAGCAGTGGTTTACAATCCAATTCTGCTTCAAGATGCTTCCTCACCCCGCTACAAACCCTTCTGCGAATTCCTACAAGTTGGTATAAAGCCCAACCTCTGAACTGGAATTTATTCTGAACTATCTGACAATCTAGAGAGAATTGAATCTAATGTACAAGGACAATTTGACCTCCACACCTGCAACAAGTGGGACAAACTTCATTCAAAGAAAGAAGTACTCCGATTAAACCAGCAAATTGGTGAAACCCTATTTACCGAACTCCTTGCCCTACACCCAGCAAGTCAAGATGAAGAAGGTCTTATAGAAGTCTTCTTTACTCTTCTCAACAAGAGTTTTGTCAGCTCCACAAATCCGAGCGACCTAGGACAACCAGCAGCAGTCTTTCTAGCCTTAGTTCCTCATAAAGCCCAAGCCTCTGTAGCCAAGTGGCTCAACTCTACCGAATTTCACCGTATCAGGACCAAGACCGCATTATACTACCGATTCCAGAACAGCAAGGCCCACCATATTCTTAAGGAAGAAGTAAGAGAAACTCTTCATCAACTACCCAATCCTGAACCTGAAGCAGGTCCTGCTATAACCCTACCTGAATCTGAAACCAATATCGAACCAGAACTTGACTTTGAATTAAGTCTATCTGAAATCAGATATACAACTGATTCTGTCTACTTTGACGCCGAGCAAACCCAAGTACACGGGGACCAAACTGAAGAGAAGGAGGAGTATCTCAGTGAATTCGATCCCAGATACACTGCCGAAGGAGACGAACCTCCATCAGGACAGAACACACCTACACAGCAACAGACAGCTATCTACCAAGCTCTTACTCCAGACCCACAACTATTACTCCAGCAACTTACACAGATCCAAAGAACCCCATCACACTCTGCACCAGTACCTCAAGTAGTATCAGTAACACTACTACCAGCAGTCCAACTGCCTCCAGTAAACAATATGGCAAACCAACAGATTCTAGACCTCACAGCTCAGATAGCCATAATGGCAGAAACCATTACTGCCTTAGCTGAACAGACCTGACCTACAAAAAATCTAAGTCTACCTATCTTCAATGGCACAGCACAAGAAGTCCAAAGCTTCATTAGTGTAGTTGACACCAACTTTGAAGCCAATCAATAGACCAATGAATGAGTCGCTGACCACGTTCTGACAAATAATCAAGACCACACTCTGGAACAACTCTTTGCTACCACTACAGCCTATGTCCACCGAGTTGTTACATTCTTCCGAGGACCTGCTGAAGAATGGTGGTGAACCCTTCCTGAAAAACCCCTCACATGGGACACCTGACCTGCAGTAGTTACTCAGAATACAGCAAATAATGCCCCAGAATATGGAGCCCATCCTGCAGCCCCTGGACTTAAACAACTCATGATTGCTCAATATCGCAGTGAAACCATGATTGCAGAATCCCAAGTAAAACTCTGCAACCTCAAATTCGACATATATGGCAAGGAGGAATTCGAAACCTTCTGTATGAAACTTGAGTCACTCCTGAACACTGTTGGCCTAGGATATATTGCTAATGATGAAGCACGAAATGGTACAAGAGCAGATCATTTATTTGATGCCCTGCCTGAATGGCTTACTAGAAAAATCTGAGAACAAGGATGCCCAGTTGGTTGTAATCACCAACAATGGTACCTGGCAAGAATCAAGACAATGGTCAAGCGAATCTTAACAGCTGGACCAATTCTGCCCCAAAGACAATTTAACAACAAGGAAAAGACTTAGACCAAGAAAGAAGAACTCAAGCATGAAGCATCCCGAGCTCCCTCAACATCCACTTCGTGGACACCCAGAAATCATGAACCCAAATAGCCGAGTACCTTCAAGAAACTCACTGAAGGTGAAAGGAATGAACTTAGAAGAAGCAGAGCATGCTTCTATTGCCGAAAGACAGGACATATGGCCAGCGCCTGCCCTAACCAAAAACCCAGAACAGCAACACGAGCAACTGTTACCACTCTGCACCACCTCAACAACCTGACTACCAGAACCCTAGACTTTGTCAAGTTAAGACAAACAGCCAAAGCCCCAATCAAAGGAAGTCAAAAAGCAGCTGGATATGACCTGTATGCAGCCAAAGAAGCTACAGTCTCTAACTGAGAAGTCAAGCAAGTCTATACAGGAATCAGTATCCAAATTCCTGAAGGACATGTTGGAAGAATATGCTGTCACAGCAGCCTAGCATTAAAAGGACTCTCAGTAGAAGGAGGAGTCATTGATGAAGATTATACAGGCGAAATTATTGTCCTTATCCGAAACCACAGTTGGACACCCTTCAAGATCCCTATAGGCTTCTGTATTGCCCAGATCCTATTCGAGAAAATCGAGTCAAACGTGACAGTCAAGGAAGTCTCTGAACTACTGCCCACTATCCGAGGATCCAAAGGATTCGGTTCATCAAACAAGGCCCCAGTCTAATCTACTGTGAACAAAGAAGAACAATTCTACAAGAAAATCGAAGAAGGATATGTACCAAGTGGTCAATGCCCCCATAGTATTGGAATGTACTCTTCCCGAATGATTGATGATTGCTTCTCTTGTGTCAATGAACTGGCTCAAAGAAGAATCAACAGAAGGAAAGCTCCTACAACCGAAATCACCACCATTGGATCAGACAAACTGCTTACACTTAAAGCTTTTGTCAATAGAGTACCTGTCAAAATCATGGTAGACAGTGGTGCCTCAGGCAACTTCATCAATAAAGAAACTGCCAACAGACTCAAGGTCTTTACCTCTCCAGTACAACAAACTCAAGCAGTTGCCACAGTTGATGGAACCTCACATGTCATTAGCAAAGAAGTCTGCAATCTACCCTTCCGAATCGGTGACTATCAAGTACATGTTACCCTCCAAATCGTACCCCTCCCTGACAATGAAATCATCCTTGGAACTCCATGGTTAAAACAAGAGAACCCCATGATTGATTGGGTAAACCATTCTCTGACCATCAAGAAAGGATGCCACAACTTCAAACTGCAAGGTGAAAAGGACACACTCAACTCTAGTGACCCTGGACCAAAGATCACCCACATCAACAAGCTACAACTCAAGAAATTAGCCAAGAAATGCCCTCTTTTTGCTATCTCCATCCGTCCATCCAAGGGAGAACCTGAGAACTCTGAAGAAGACTTTTCCAAAATTGACAGCCATGTCAGACCACTACTCCAGAAATTCCAAGACATATTTCCAAAGAAGCTCCCAAAAGGCCTACCTCCTAAATGAGCAGTAGACCATGCCATCAAGACCATTCCAGATGCCAAGCCAGCCTTCAAGTCAATCTACCACATGTCTCAGAGAGAAATCAATGTACTCAAAAAAGAAATTGACGAACTCCTAGAACAAGGATTCATCAGACCTAGTGTATCACCCTATGGTGCACCAGTCCTCTTTATTGTCAAGAAAGGAGGAGACCTGCGAATGTGCATTGATTACCGTGACCTCAACGAACAGACCATCAAGAACTGTTGCTCATTACCCAGAATCGATGAAATATTCGATAGGCTTACCAACCCACAATTCATGAGCTCTTTTGACCTGCGAAATAGTTACTGGCAAATTACCATGAAAGAAGAAGACATCTACAAGACAGCCTTCCGAACCTGCTATGGACATTTTGAATTCCTGGTCATGCTCTTTGGCTTAACCAATGCTCCTGCAACCTTCCAGACACTGATGAATACTATTCTGCACCCATACCTGGACAAGTTCGTTGTTGTCTATATCGATGACATCCTAGTCTTCAGCAAAACCCTGGAGGAATATCTCGAACACCTTGAACTAGTACTACTGAAACTCTGAGAAAACAGACTCTTCACAAAACTCAGCAAGTGCGAATTTCTTCTGAAAGAAATTCAATTCCTTGGACACATTGTCACACTGAATGGAATCAAAGTGGACCCCAGCAAAATCTCCACAATCAAGGATTGGCCCAGACCCAAGAAGCTGAAAGACCTCCAGTCATTCCTGGGATTAGCAAACTATTACAGGCGATTTGTTGCCAACTTTGCCAAAATCACCACAGCCCTTACTCAAATGACCAAGCATAACAAGAAAGGAGAACAGCCCTGGACCATGAAACAAGAGAAAGACTTCAACAATCTTGTAAATTGGAGACCTGAACAAGATACAGCTTTTCAAGAATTGAAAGATGCCTTGATAACCACTCCAGTACTTCAAGTGGCAAACCCTGCCCTATCATATAAAGTTACTACTGATGCCTCTGACCTAGCTCTTGGAGCAGTACTCATGCAAGAAAGACACTCTGTGGCCTATCACTCCCGCAAGTTCAATGATGCCGAAATCAACTATGCAACTCATGAGAAGGAAATGTTAGCCATCATAGACACTCTGATCAAATGGTAACCATATCTAGAAGGAGCACACTTCACCGTATTGACTGACTACAAGTCATTAGTCAATATCAAGACCCAGGCTACCCTTTCTTGAAAGCAAGCCAGATGGATGAAAGTCCTCACCAACTTTGACTATGAAATCCAGTACCACTCTGGCAAGGAAAACATTGTTGCCGATGCAATCTCCAGACCACCTATTGAAGAAGTTATCCAAACTCTCACCCGGGTTACAAACTCCATCATGGAACAAATCATCACAGCCTGTGCTGATGATAAGAAAGCTCAAGCACTCTGAGAAATCTTGAACAGTAATGATGCTGACAAGTATACCTGGTACAATCAATACCAACTCAAGGACAATACTATCTACTACAAGGACAGATTGTATGTTCCAAACAACCAAGACCTCCAAAGGACTATTCTATTCGAATGTCATGATGCCCCTACAGCTGGACACTTAGGATTTGATAAATGCTATGAAGTTATCTCCTGAAACTTCTATTGGCCCTGCATGGCAGATCAGCTCAAAACCTACATCACTTCCTGTGATGCCTGCCAATGGAACAAGTCCTCAACACTAGCAAAACCTGGTTTACTCCACCCTATTCCAGTACCATCCGCTAATTGGGAACAAGTCTCTATAGACTTCATTGTACAACTACCCCGAACCAAGAATGGAAAAGATGCAATCATTGTCTTTGTGGACTATCTCAGCAAATAAGCTCACTTTGTACCAACCACCACTACTGCAACAGCACCAGACATAGCTACACTCTTGTTTGACAATATCTTCCACTATCATGGTCTTCCTAAGATCATTGTTAGTGACCGAGATCTGAAATTCACCAGCCATTTTTGGAAAGCCCTCCATGCATACCTTGGAACGAAACTTGCACTATCCACAGCCTCTCACCCTAAAACTGATGGCCAAACTGAAAGAATGAACCGAACTCTGGAACAAATACTAAGAAACTATGTTTCCTATAGACAAGATGATTGGTATGAACACCTCACTGCAGTCAAGTTTGCCTATAACAACAGCAAGCAAGCCTCTCTTGGAATAACCCCATTCTTTGCCAACATTGGACAAAACTCAAACACTCCTCTGACACTCATCCGAACTACTGAAGAACCCTCTACAGTCAAAGTCATTGAAGAATTCCTACTCCGAATGCATAATCTAAGCCAGATCGCAATTGAGAATTTATCGTGAGCTCAAGAACAACAGTCACAGTATGTTAACTGACATCGCCAAGAAGAAACCTTCGATATTGGAGAAAAAGTTCTACTAGACATCCGAGGATACCGAGTTGACAACCTCAAGCACAGACCATCTACAAAGCTGAATAGTAAGTTCATTAGACCATTTGAAGTCATTTCACAAGTCTCTCTGACCTCCTACAAATTGGCGCTACCGGACACCATTAAGATTCACCCAGTCTTCAATGTCCAATGTCTCAAGCGATATAATGACAATGATGATGAACTATTCCCAAACCGTACTACAAAACCACCTACACCTGTCATTATTAATGACCAAGAAGAATATGAAGTTGAACAAATCCTCAACAGATGTGGCCACAAGAACCACCCTGAGTATCTCATTAAATAGAAAGGTTATCCAATCCATGATGCAATATGGGAACCCAAGACCAATCTCCGATTTAGTTCAGGAATACGATTCCTTGAACAACTGAATGCTGAATACTCCTGTACCTATCAGTACATAACATATTATACCCTCCTGAACATTATAATTATTATGAACCTAATCAAGAACTCAGCAAGAACAAAAGAATACTGACCCTCTGGAAAAATAGCAAAACTGAAAGCCAGCCTATTCTCCCCATACCACTGGTGGGAAACGAGGCATAGACATTTAAGAAGATTCCTTAGAGGAAATTCTCCAGCAGTGAATGATGTCAGAATCACCTCCGGCGCACGGCATTGAACATACGACCCTTTAACGTATGAATCCAACGCGTTAGGCAACTGTACTACGAGCATGCCACTTTCTGAAAAAATGGACTTTACTGGACTTTTGACCTCCCAAATGGTGTAACAATACTAGAACAAAATTAGAAGGCCCCGACAAGGACGTCGAAAGCTAAGAAGGGGAGAGTTGTAAGAGCACAACCTCCAAGCCACAGAAATCACACGTCACCCTCTGAACAAGTCACTGAAATCACATGCAATCTCCGAACAAATCTGGAAATCACCTGCAAGATCACGAAGCTGAGTCAAACAGAAGTCACAGCACACAAAGCTGAGTCAATATGAAGTCATGGAACATAAGGTTCATACAAATGGAATCTTACCAATCAAGAACAGATGCATATATACCAAGCCCCGAGATGCGTCGAAACAGAGAACCAAAACAAATAACAACCATAACTTCCAAAACACACAAACATGACCACCGAGATCTACAACCATATCTACACTGACATTTGGAATGCCATTGTCAACCGAGCCACACCCCCTCTGCCCCTCATGAATATCCATAGCCTAGCACCCCTCTACTTCGTGGAAGCCAGATGGAATACCCTAAACATACTTAATGAGGCTCACCGGATCGGACAAATCTCAAGCTACTACCAGATCAGCCACCTCCTAGAAGACATGGTCGAACACCACCATGATATAGACATTACCCAGATGTCTCAACACCAGAAGCTCATTGCCCGCAAACACCGAGAACTCTTCTATGAGTACAGCACCTTTATTCCCTGCCTCCGAGTTACTACCAGCGAAATGGTTGCTACCCTGTTCTATGGCCAAATCGATGACATAATACAAGAGCTCAACCACAAGTATCTCGAGTATGTTGAAACCACAGACAGAACCTTCCCACACTCTGACAATCATATCCTGCAAATGCCCCAAGTCAGATATACTATGAAGGACGTCTACGATATAATCAACTTCGATGAAGATGAAGCAGAAGACAATGATCCTTCTGATGCCAACATAACTTCAAGCCAAGGATCTCTACCAACCCTGATCACACTGCCAACCTTGCCGATGAACTTACAACAGTTCATAACAGCATACAAGACTTATTAGGACAATGACCACTGGTATGAATACCAACCTACATTCACCCCCGATTACTTTAACTATAATGAAGAGACCAGAGAATACAACCTGTACCTCCAGACAACCCTTGAGATTGAACCCACAACTCCACCACCTGAGTACAAGCAACATGAACCACAGCCACCAGCTTACTACAACCCTGCAACTCATAGTGCTATAACCTATAGAAGGTACGCAGACAGCGAATCCAATGAAAGTGAAGACAATACACCCCTCCTTCGCCCACCAACACCTTATCCAGCATACAAGACAGATGATGCTATTCTGTGGGACGGAGATGAAGTTCCAATGTATTATTACCTCAGCGAATAAGGAGAAGTAATCCGCGAACCACTCTTCCTAGATGACTACTTCTTCAGAGATGATGCAATCGATGGTGATATCATCGAAGACTATCCAGACAGTGCCTAAACCTGTAAATAGCCTAGCAGTCATAGCATAGTTAGATTAGCCTTGTACGACATGACTGTGAACTGACTCAGCAGTCAGACGATCTCTTGACATGTCAGATCACTATTGTACTATATGACTGCATTCCGACTCAGCAAAGCACTTAGTGCTATATCCATATCTAGCATAGTCCAGATAGCCCCTCACTAGTATAAATACCCTCTCCCCCAGACCTCAGAATCTCAGACCTGAACAATCTGAACACCACTCCTGAACACTTCTCCAATATCCCCCACACAACTACTCCTAGTATAGTAATATCATGAATAACAAATAAATCTATTTAATAACCCACAAACCACTCTTAAGTAAATCTGCTCCCTGTTAGGTCCTACTCCTAACCCCATCATGAAATTTCCTAATTGGGTATTGTCTGCAGCAATATACCAATTCAACTAAGCTGGTCTTAGTTTCTTGAACTTCCTGAAATACGGAAAATCCTGAACATCCAGAACTAGTCCGAAAAAGGACTTTGGTTGAGACATCAACCCGATCTTGAAATCAATAAGTGTAGAGGACGTACTCCATATGAAATTGATCTTGACCATAAGAAAACAGTCTTCCAGAATATCCAGAACTTCTAGAAAACTCTTCCAGAACTATGTAACAGTTACCCTAAAAAGCAACCCTCTTACACAAGAGTTCTGATGGGTGTGCTGGGTCAGGTGGACCTGGGGCTTTCAGCTGGCAGCGGGTCGGGAAGGGGTATGGCCTGGGGATGGGGGCCTTTGGAGGGGTGCAGGGTGGTGAGGGTTCTGGAAGTGGGCTGATGGCTGGTAGCAGTGAGGGGAGACCTGGCCCCCCAAGTTTTGCAGACAAGGTGAAGGGAAGTGGGTGGCCAGCTAGGTTGAGGGCTGGTGCTGCGGTAGGGAAGGGCAAGGCGAGTCTAGGGAGGGGGGGAGGGACTCAGGTGGGGGAGACGAGTATAGATACTGGAGG
>RBNI01005966.1:0-11889 GCA_003990745.1 Jimgerdemannia flammicorona
AAAAAAAAAAAAAAAAAAAAAAAAAGACTCCCCACCCTTCTCTCCCCTGGTTCTCAATTTCCAAATCAATGAGGACATTGATTTCTAAGAAGGGGAGGATGTAATAGAATGAATGAGCAAGCAAACAGATGGGACATGATGAGATGAGTGATCACATGACTCGGCAGTGATGATGTCATCATATGATCAAGTATGACATATAAATAGTGAGTGACAAATGAACAAACAATGCGAAAACAATATGAAAAACAGTATCCAGCTTATCTCCAACAATCAGTGCCACAGCAACAGTTGCTACAGCAGCTAATCATTGCCTAATAATTGAGGTCCTGATCACAAAGTTGTTTTTGTCAAAAACCACCTGACAAAGGTCATGATTACAAACCTCATTATAGTTACCAAATTAGTCACTTATACTTAGTCAGAAATTATGGACCAACTTGTATATATTGAAATATGTAGGTTACAACTCGATATATATGGTGGTGCAGCCTTTCTTAACTATGTCATCATGTAAATGTCACTGATGGTGATGCGTAAAAGTGTGTAAGAATTAGTAATAAACGCTTTGCTTCTCTCTCCAAAAGTCCACATTCCACAACAGGTTATAAGCCCCGGTTAGCGGCTATACACTCCTCTTACACATATGCTACACTATACTATACAATGGCTACTAGTTCAAGCAGTGCTAGCAGCGCGCCGCCAAGTCCTGGTAATACAAACACAGCCGGAACAGGTTTCGCTTCCATGACGACGAACATTCCGGCAGTGGCGCCAACGTCAACAGTAAAGAGGATGATTCCTGTCTTTGACGGTAAGGACTACGCCATATGGGCATATCATATGAAGAATCTCCTTGAAGAATGCGGTTTGGAGGACTACTGGAAGCCACAGGTGCAAGTAACGATATATGACACCGCAAAAGATCGCAAAGCGCTAAGGGAGATTACATTCACCCTTTCAAACGCGCAAATGAAGCTGGTAATCAACGCTACGATGGCGAATGAAGCCTGGAAGATTTTACGCAATCACCATCAACAGGCATCCATGTCAAACAGATTCCACTTAAAGGCGCAACTATTCAATATTCGAATTAAGTCCAAGGAGAGTATCCGGGACTATGCCAATCGAGTCGACGAGCTAGCGAATCAAGTGAATTCCCTTACATCTATGCTAGTGGACACCATCAAAGATGAAGACAAGGTCCTGGCTCTTATATGAGGCCTTCCCGAAGCATACAATGTGGTTGTTGCTGCTATGAGGGAATCCAGCAGATTATCAGATTATAAGCACGTCGTCACAAGCCTTTTAAACAAGGAAACGAGGCTAGGCAGCAACAATGCCAACGAGGAATATGACGAGAAAGCATTCTATGGTGGAGCACGTGGACGAGGCAAAGGCAAGCCGAACAAAGGTCGAGGCCAGCAACGTGAGAAATTCGACAGTAAATGCTTTTACTGTAATAAGTGTGGACATCGTGAGCAGGACTGCAACCGCAAGAAGAAGGAAAAGGGTGACCAACAGCAAGGACAATGGCAGGCAAACACGGTGGATGCCAACAATGAGAACAGCAGTGGCAGAGGTCTATTCTTCGCAGAAGCGGCGACCTATCCATATGCAGAAACCATTGAAATAGGAGGAAATTCAGAACCAACTGCCAGTTGCAGATGCAATTCCACCAGTTCGACATCTACAAATCCTGGTCAACAAAACACTTTTCAGACAGCAAAAAATGGTGACGTCAATGTCGGCGCCAGTACAAATGTAAGCTATACGCCAAACAGCGCTTATGCATGCAGTGAAGAGGTCTGGCTCATGGATTCGGGCGCAACACAGCATATGACGGCTCACTGGGAGTGGTTCTCTACATACGAGAAGTTCGAGCATCCCATACCTATCAAGCTAGGTGATAATAACATCATTTACGCTCAAGGGAAAGGCAATGTAGGCATACATCTACATGGAAACATTGATGAACCTTCAGGCACCTTCGTGGACATACTATACATTCCAGATATAGGTAAGAACCTCTTCTCGATAGACCAGATGATGGCTCGTGGGGATAGAGGAGTAAATATACACCCGAACGGTGTAATGGTAATCAATCTGAAGAACAATAATGAGTTAATATATGTATCGAAAAAGGGGAATCTATACGCAATCAACAGCATGCCAAGTGGCACTACATCTGCATATTCTGCAACTACGACAGGAGAGGATTTCTGGTATATAATGCATGAACGCTTAGGACATATCGGTAAAATGAGCCTGGAACAGATGATAAGGAGCAAGTCCGTGTATGGTTTACCAGACTATACACCACTGGATTTTTTTGCGATGGTTGCGCGGCAAACAAGGCTTCCTGGCAACCTTTTCAGGAACGAATAAAGCGAGCGGCCGGCATTCTCAATTTGATTCATACGGATATTTGTGGCCCCATGCGAACGGCATCACACTCCGGGAAGAAGTATTTTATTACATTCATTGATGATTATATATGCAAAGTCTACATATATTTCATTGCGGGGAAAAACGAGGCATTCGACAAATTCCGGGAATTCAAGGCAGCCATGGAGAATGAGACGGGATGTAGAATACGAACCCTATACTCAGATAATGGCAAAGAATATGTCAACAAAGGTTTCAGACACTTCTTAAAGAAGAACGGTATACAGCACTCTATGACAGCCCCTTATACACCTCAGCAAAATAGTGTGGCGGAACAATTCAATTGAACGGTAGTGGAAATGGCTAGAATAATGATGAATATGGCCGGCTTACTGAAGTCCTTTTGGGCAGAAGCGGTGAATACAGTGGCATATATTCGAAATCGTTGTTTCTCTCAAGCTCTAAGCAAGGATCCTGGCAAGCAATCTAGGAACGACAGCAATCTTACCCCTGAGGAATTATGGAATGGATCCAAGCCTGACATTTCACACTTATGCATATTCGGAAGCGAGGCATACGTTCTGGACAAAGGTGGCAACCGAGGTAAGTTCGAACCTAAGGCAGATAAGCATATATTCCTTGGATACGATGGAGCGGGATACAGACTTTGGAACCCGCAGAAACGACGTATGATCATTTCACGCGACGTACAGTTCAAGGAGACTAAGCAGGAAATTTACGTGGAAATTCCTATCTCAAATCCGATGGTGAATTCGATGGTACAGCCAGCGACATCTATGCCAAAGACATCCTTGGGACCTATGCCAGCGAAAATGCAACCCATTCAAATGGAAATGAAGTTGCAAGAACCAAGGATAACAGAAATTATGAATGAGGATGACGAAGAGGATACCTTTCCGAAGGGTAAGAAGAAGCGCAAATCTGGGATGGATAACGAAATCCAAGCGGATCTGGGAAATTACTGGAACCCACCCAAGTCATCTCGTCGCAAACAACATCATGTGAACTATGCCTGCAAATGCGCTTATATAGCAACAACTGGTGAGCCAGCACACTATGACGAAGCCATTCATTCAAATGATAAAAAGGAGTGGAAAAAGGCTATAGACAAGGAGTATAACTTACTCATCGAGAATGACATGTGGGACTTGGTCCCTCTTCCGGCAAATCGACAAGCCATAGGATCCCGATGGGTGTATAAAATTAAATGCGATAGCAATGGTAATGTAGAATGGTATAAGGCTCGATTTGTAGCAAAGGGGTACTCGCAAGGCTATGGTGTAGACTACGACGAGACATTTTCCCCGGTATTTAAGTTGACTTCGCTTAGAATACTTCTTGTAATCGGAGCCAAGTATGACTATGAGATATATCAAATGGACATTAAGACAGCCTTCCTAAATGGAGACGTGGATACCGAACTATACGTTCTTCAACCACAAGGATACGAACTATACGACAACGACGGAAACGAGCTCGTATGTAAATTACACAAAGGGCTCTACGGAATCAAGCAAGCAGTAAGGTTGTGGAATCGAAAAATCGATGGATATCTTCTAGATAACGGATTCAAGTGTTGTGAAGCTGATCCATACATATACACCCAACATACATCCTCAGGAACAGTATACCTGGGAATTTGGGTTGACGATATTATTTTAGTCAGAACGGCAAGTGAAATCAATGACGTAAAGGCTATACTATGCCAGGAATTCAAAATGATGGACTTAGGTGAAGCGTTCTATCTCCTTGGAATATCGATTATACGTAACAGGCGTGAGCGCACTATACACCTAATGCAAGCCACATACATTCGAAATATTCTCGAGCGATTTGAGATGAGTGAATGCAAACCAGTCGGGACACCTATGGAAATATTCGTGAAACTAAAGAAGTCTGACACTATACCTGAGGGAAACGACATCCCCTATCGATAAGCCATGGGATCCCTCATGTATCTTATGCAAGGGACGAGACCTGATATCTCTTTTGTGATAAACAAAGCAGTACAGTATTCTTTATGCTACGACAATAGCCATTGGATGGCAATCAAGCGAATTTTCAGATACATCAAAGGAACCGCGGACTATACACTCAGTTTGGGCAGTGATAATGGGCAAAGCGGGAGTACTATATGCCTATTCGGTTCTTGTGACGCCGATTGGGCCGGCAACTTAGATGACAGAAGGTCTACGACTGGATACATCTTTAAAGTAAACAACAGAGCCATTTCGTGGCAAACACATAAGCAACCTTCAGTGGCAACATCCTCTATGCAAGTAGAATATCAAGTGTTGTCAATGGCAACAAAGGAGGCTATCTGGCTTCGAGAACTGTTAAAGGAGCTGGGATATGAGCAATGGCACTCTACGCTACTCCAGCAAGATAACCAATCAACGATTTCTTTGGTGAAAAACCCTATACATCATGCCAGAATGAAACACATTGACATACAGCATCATTTCATATGTGAATGCGTGGAAAACGGCACTATACACCTTGAATATACCCCAACAGAATATATGACGGCAGATTCATTGACTAAAGCCCTTCCAAAGGCAAAGTTTGACTTATGCGTAAAGGGAATGGGAGTTACGGCAGTGAAAACTATATGCCAGCAATAAAAAAAAAAAACAGCAACAATAGTGAGCTATACGGAAGTATTTTGGCGGATCAATTTCGAAATCTATTTCATATTCAATGCATTTCTTTTCCCTATTGCTACATTGCAGATTTCTACCAACATTGCTCATCTACGAATGTTCACATCTCTACTTTTCAACCTATTTTTCGAGCTTTAAGCAGGCAATTCAAATGTTTTTCGGTTTCTAGATAGCGGTCTGAACATTACAGTGAGATTTTGCAGTGGTTATAGCTTAGTATTGCAGTTTGGGAATTTGCATATCTCGTTGAGCGGGAGTATTGAAATATGTAGGTTACAACTCAATATATATGGTGGCGCAGCCTTCCTTAACTACGTCATCATGTAAACGTCACTGATGGTGATGCATAAAAGCACATAAGAATTAGTAATAAACGCTTTGCTTCTCTCTCCAAAAGTCCATATTCCACAACAGTATAAATACTCCCCAGTTTCCATCCAAAATAAAGCAGTTTTAGTTCAGTCCTTGATACAAGAATCAAGTCTCCTCCATACACACACATTCCCCTAAGTCTTAGTAATGACACCTAAGTGACTCTAGTATTTCTGACTAAACTCCAGAAGCCTAGCTAACTTCTGCCAGAACTGAGACTGGTATATAAATCTCCAAAGACTTAAGTAAACCCATTGAACCTGAATTCCAAGATGAATTCAGTCTGTGTACAGCAAAGAACAAGACTCTCAAAATAGGGCATAAGAGAAAGACCTTTGAAACAGAAGACACTGCTATTATAACTACTTACAAGCGAGTGCTTCCTCAACTGAAGGCTTCTTGTGTGGGCATTCCTTTCTCTGCTACAATTCATATTACACACACTTTCACAACACACTTTCAAGTCATTTATTGGAGAAAGATACTAAGAAGATGTCAAGCAGCAAGTAAGCCGATGCGCATACTAGGTCGGGTGGACCTGGGGCTTTCGACTGGCAGCATGTTGGGAGGAGGCATAGGCTGGGGATGGGGTCTTTCGGTGGCTCGAGTAGACTGGACAGCTCAGGTAGTGGAGGTGGCACTGGTGGGGGGGCTGGAGGGTGGCAGGGGCAGAGCTTTGCAGACACACTGAGGACTGGGGGTTGGCTGATGGGAGCCTACAGTAATCAGGCTGGAGGGAAGGGGAAGCAGAAGACTGAGAATACTGGGAGAGCTGGGTCTTTATTGGTGGGAGGTGGGGGAAGTTGAGGGACTACTGGGGGTAGTGGTAGGACTACTGATGGTGGTGTGATAGCAAATCAGGAAAAAAAAAAGAGATGTGACAGCTAATGGTCAGGGGGGGCAGGGGATCCCAATGCAGAAGGGGGACCTGGCCGATAGTGTGACAGAACTGGCAGTGGCCCCATTGCTCAAGAAGTCGATCTCGGAGTTCGCAGCTACCTTGTGCTTCTGGGGCTTGGCGGTGATAGCAAGGATGGTCCTGGGGCTTATTTTGAGGCAGGTGGCTAGTGCGACCTCAGTGAAGTTCTTGAAGGGCCTGGAGGGGGTTGAGGTGGGCTTTGAGGAGGCTGGCCTACTGGATGAGGCCATGAAGACTGGAGTAGTAGTTGGAGAGGTGGTGGTTCCCATGGTGAGGTGCTTAAGGTGAGACCCCAGGGTGGTGCAGCTTCTGGTGAGGGGGGTGCCCATGGTGACTAAGAAGGAAACTAGGAGGAGGGTAGAGGAGGTGATGGTAGAGTATGGTGATGTGGTGGATATCGGCTTTCAGTTGTGGGAGGGGACAACTTTCAGGACAGGTGACGTCAATGTCAGGATTTGTTTGGCAGGGAAGGAGGCCACAGGGAAGATGAGTAACTGGCCCTCAGTGCTGATGTGAGGGGCCATTGTATGCAAGGTGTCGAGGGTGAAAGGGAGTGAAGAGGAGGAGGAGAACTTGTTGGAGGCACTGGAGGAGTTGAGTGGTACTGTGGAGAAGAGGGCGAAGACCTGGAAACTGTATGAGGAGTCAACGCATCTGGAGGTTATGGGCAGGAAGTATATCCATATAGATAAGAAGCAGTGGGAGTGGGCCCAGGGACACATGAGACAGAGGGAGCTGTTGGCGAGTATGACAGGAGGGGTGAAGAAGAAGTCAGTTGGAGCTGAGGAGTCTGGAGGTGCTAAGACCAGTGTCTGGGCTGGTAAAGGAGGAGAGGAGGTGGAGGCAAAGGAGGTAGGGGCTGGGGGGATGCTGGACAAGAACCCATTTACTGATGGTACCTTCGAAGTATGGGAGCCGAAGTTGGATGCCACCCCCCCCCCACTTATCAGGAGGGGCCCAGTTGGGAAGAGAGGGCCGAAGAAGGATACACAGATGCAGGGGGCCCAGCAGGTATGCTTTGGGGTCCCTAATGTGGGGCAAGGGGGTCAGGTGGTGGCGGTTGGCAAGGTTGAGCTGGTGGATGTCCCTGAGGAGGAGTGGGATGAGGCTGCCAGTATAGGAGCTGACACTACAATGCTGGATGCAGGGCAGCCAGGGACTCCAGGAGGGAAGAAGGTGGGGAACTTGTTGTGGATGTACAAGGTGATGGATAATCTCACAGCAGAAGCTTTGGGAGAAGTGGACCTGCGGGCGATGCCTGAAGAGTATTGGGCATGGATTCTACATAGTGATAGAATAGTGGAGGTACTGAAGGTGGAGATTCTGGGCATTTTCCTGGAGGAGGAGGGGTATGAGGTTGATGAGGTGAGGAAGGCAGAGCTGGGGGTGGTTGCTGGTGAGTGGGCAGCCTACTGCTGGGCAGAGCATCATGGTTTGCGGCTCTGGCAGAAGGCCTGTCTGGAGTATCATGAGGAATTTGAGGAGTGTGAAGATGGGGCAATGGTAGAACTTCTGAGAGAGTTGGCAGCACAGGAAGCAGGGGAGAGGGAACTGGCTGCTGAACATGACTTGGACTTGATGCAGGAGGAGTGGAATGCAGACTTGTAGAGGGTGGGACCATGATATATCATTATTCCTTATGAACAGTACAATCAATATTTTCTCCTTGAATGTGAATGGGTTAAGAGGCTCTGGGCAATATAAGAACATTTTTACTTGGCTCAAGGGATTGAAGGCTGATCTCTTTTTACTACAGGATATTCGATGTGAGGATGAGGATGATCAGGTAGAGTGGACTAGGGAATGGGGTGGGGCTACTGCTTGGTTTGGAAAGATAGTGATTTTGGTGAGGAAGGGTAGGGGTGACTTGGGGGGAATCAGGAGCTGGGGGGATCACTTGGTCTGGGGAGATTGGCATCAGCTAGGGTGGGAATCAGTGAAGGTGGGCTCTTGCTACTGCTCTGCAGCTAGGGGTGAGAGGACTGCATAGATTAGAGGGCTGCTGGAGGAGGGTATTCTCTTGGAGGAAGGGGTCAACGTGCTTGGTGGGGACTTTAATATGGTTTGGGATCAGCATCTGGACAGGACTGATGGAGGGAGGAGTGCCGGGGGTAGAAGTGGAGGTCTGGATGCATGGGAGGAGGTGGAGACATTGAGCTCCTTGGGGGACATGGGCAGAACAAGGTGGGGTGATGCCAGGGTTTACACATATTGGGTGAATGGCTTGGGTACAAGGATTGACTGGATTCTGATGGTGGAGTGCTGGGGTTCAGATGTTTGGAAGGCATTGGAAGTGGAGTGGTGCCCATGGTCTGATCACTGGAGACTATTGAGGCAGGGGCAGTTTGGGGGGAGTGGAGATGGACCTGGACATTGGTGCCTTAACTCCTCCCTGCTGGCTGAGAAGGGATTGTGGGAATTGTGGGTGGAGGACATTCAGGCAAAAGTTTTTAACTGGAGGTGTGAGGGTTTGCCTGTGGCTGTCTGCTAGATGAGATTGAAAGAGGCTGTGAGGGTTTATTGGGGAGGGACTGGTAGAGAGGCCAGGAGACAGAGGAGGAGGCACACAAGGTATACTTCCAGCAGGCTGAGGAGACTACAAATGGATTGGGTGGATTTGCTTACTGTTGTTGGGGTGGAGGATTGGAGGATCAAGAGGGCGAAATTGGAGATTGTGGAACTACAACAGGTGTTGAGGGAAGAGGAGGAGACTCATTTGCAGGGCATGGCTGCTAGGCTATGGTGGCAGGGATTTGAGGAGGGTGAGCAGCCTACTGGGTACTTATCAAGACTTCTCAAAGCTAGGAGAGTGCGATATCGGTGGGATGAGATCCTGGATGCTGATGGGGACATAATACATGGTATGCAACAAATCTTAGGGGTATTGAAGGAGAGATGGCAGGGCTTGTGGAGTGAGGGAGAAGGGGGTGCTGATGAGGCAGAGATTGTAGATACACTAGAAGAGTGGGGGCTGCTGCAAGTAGCTGGACTGGGTGACTTGATCTTACCGGTGCAGGGAGAGGAGATCCAGAGTGTCCTGGCAGCAACTAAACTTGGGATGGCACTGGGGGAGGATGGATTGCCATGGGACTTCTGGAAGAAGATGATAAACATCCCTGGGGTTTTGGGTGAGATGGCTGCTCTCTGTGACCATGTCCTTCAGAGTGGTGAGTGGGTTAGAGAGCAGGATCTCGGGCTGGTGGCCTTATTGTACAAAGACAAGGGGAGGAGGGAAGACTGGAAGAACTAGAGGCCAATCATACTTCTGGATATGGACAGGAAGATGGTGACTAAGGTGATTGTCACAAGGCTGCAGAAAGTTGCCCAACAGATGCTGAGAGAGGAGCAGCAAGGCTTTGTTAGGGGCAGACTTATAAGAGATGGGACTGCATGGGTTCATGGTGTCATTGAAGGGGCCCGGGCCTGTGGCCTGGATGGAAGGTTGGTCTTTTTGGACCAGGAGAAGGCCTATGACCATATATGGTGAGTGTGGCTGGGCAAGGTCTTGGACCAAATTGGGGTTCTCCCAAGGTTTAGAGCCTCTATGTTGAGTCTGCTGGAGAGCAGTCGGGCAGCTCTGATATGTAATGGTCACCATGGGAGGGCATTCTCCTTGGGAAGAGGAGTTTCTCAGGGAGACCCTCTGTCTCCTATTTTTTATGTCCTTTCGCTGGAGCCATTGATGGATAGGATTCACTGGAAGGTGGCAGGGCTCTCTATTTATGGTATAGTGTGGAAGATGGGGCCTTTGCTGATGATATGGTGGTTGGACTTGGGTCTGTGGCAGATGTAGAGGCACTTCAGGAGACTGTGGAATGGTATGAGGCTCACTCAGAGGTGAAGCTCAACTGGCATAAGTGTGAGATGATGGTGCTAGGGAATGGACTAGTGGGTGGGGATGTCATTGGAACAATTGTCCCTATGGGTGAGATGGTGTGGTATCTGGGCATCTTCCTCTCTGTATATGATTCTGTCTTGCCATGAGTATAGTGAGAGAGCAGGGTGAACATTTGGGGGGAGGCCCTTCAAGGATGGGGAGGCCACCATATTTCTCTAGTAGGGTGGGTGTCAATCCTGAATGTATATTGGTTCCCCAAGCTGTGGTATGTGGCATATCACCTCAACTTCCCAGCGTGAGTAGTGAAGAAGTTGACGAAGGTTGCTAGAGATTGGATTTGGGCAGAGAAGAGGTTCCAGGTCAGTTGGGATACTCTCATGAGACCGGTAGTCAGGGGAGGTCTTGGACTGGTGGACTTTCCTAAGAGGCTACACTGCTTGTGAGCCTGGTGGTTGAAGAGAGCTGTGGAACTGCAGGGAGGAGATTGGGTGCCTCTGCTGCAGAAGGTATGGGAGATGCAAACATCCCCTCGGGGGTCCTCCAGAGATCTGCTCTCTTTAGTGGGGCTGAATGGAATTCGGGGGCTGTGGTTCAAAGGCTTTTGGTGGAGCATGGCTGATGGAGTACACCAAATTGGCCTGTGCTGGCAAGGCAATGAGGGGGAGGCAGTGTGGGGGCCTAATATGTGGCATTAGGATAGATTGCTCCTGGGGGGTACTCCACTTACTACATTTGATATTGGGGAGGAAGTAGAGTGTCAGCAGGGGCTTGGCCAGGATCTTTGGCTAAGTGGCTGGCAGGTAGCAGGGATCAGCGAGGAGTGGGACTGAGCCAGTATCTGGTCTTGGAGTGCAGAGGTACAGAGGTGGCTTCCCCCCAAGTTCTGGGTGGTATGGTGGAGAATGTTGTAGAGGAATGTCATGCTGAATTTCTGTATGGGGCATTTGGTAGATGGTGGACAATTTGACTGTGAGGAGTGTTATGATGTTGGGAGAGCTGGAAGTCATATACAGATGCCAGAACATTGGCTGGGAGAGTGTGAGGTTTTGGGGGAATTTTGGACTGAAATAGGGGATAGACTGGGTGTGGGCATAGGCTGGTGGGGGAGGGGGGTCACTGGGAGGACTTGAGATCTTAGCTTGTAGGTGGGGTGGGTGATAGTTGGCTCACTGTAGGGTGGGTATTAGCAATATGGGTGGAACTGGTGGGTCATTGGCTTTTTGTATTTGAGGAGGGGCAGCAGTTGGGGCTGCGGAAGAAGGTATTGAGGTGGGAGGGGCTGTTGGGGGATCTGCTGACTGGATGGTGGGTGGGTTGGGGTCCTCAGGGGGGATGACATTGCAGTTTGGTGGTAAGGATCTGTGAGCAGAGTGGTGAGAGGGTGGCAATAGTGTTAGACAAAGTGGTCTTTCATTGGGAAGGGTGTAATAACTCTCACTTCTATCCCTCTCTTATCCTTTGGATATTTAGGGAAGTGGACTATTACTTAGGGACTTAGTACACAATGTGTACCAAGAAGCCTTCAGTTGAGGAAGCGCTCGCTTTAAGTAGTTGTAGCGGTAGTGCCTTATCTTTCAAAGGTCTTTCTTGTATGCCTTATCTTTCAAAGGTCTTTCTCTTGTGCCCTATTTCGAGGGTCTTGTTCTTTGCTGTGTACAGACTGAATTCGCCTTGGAATTTAGGTTCAA
>RBNI01005967.1:0-11888 GCA_003990745.1 Jimgerdemannia flammicorona
TTTTTTTATTAAAAAAAAAGAAAAAAAGAAAAAAGAAGAAAGAAGTCTATAATAACTAAATATTTCAAACTACACCCTTCAACCATTAGTCCTGCTAATATTATCGGAAAATATATAAACTTCTAAATGTAAAAAAAAAAATTATTTTGATAATATCAAACTAAATAGTGGGTATTGATATAGTTTGATTTAATTTTAAAATATATCTACATAGTCATATTTGATTGTATCTTATAAAAATCCTGATAATCGAATATTATAAGGCTAAGAATTTATATATAAATTTATTAATTTATTATTTCTTTGATAAATATGATAAACATGTAAATTTAGAATATTATTTTCAGACTTAATACTATTTGTTAAACTGAGCAATATTTTTCTAAATATCTGATAATTGTAATTCTAACGTCTAATTTAGACATTATATATAAATCTGAGTCTTATTATAGACAGGGAAGTAATCGCATTGCCGGGTGTCATTTGGTCCTTGCACGGACGCACGCGCCTCCAACATTGCTGTTCGGCTGTGCAGCCACCGGCAAGGAACAGATAGAATTTGTTCTCGAGAGATCGTCTGGCAGGGGGCAATACGAACCTATGGAGTATGGAATGCCATGATCGACCAGGGTTTGGACGACATGGTAAGTTTCGCAGGAGATAGGAATGACAAACCCGGGTCCTTGCAAGGCGCAATGCGTCAATGAAATAAAGGTTGCTCGTATCTTGATATTTAAAGATGGGGGCTCTGGCACCATCGTTCTGTGAGCCACAGTGTCCCATGAAATGAAGCACTGTGCCCATCTCAGGATGTTCATAAGCAACTCGTACGTTCGCTCAACAGTCGGCGAGAACATACGCTGCAGCAATACCGTTTGATTGTTTATTGGAAGATCATTCAGGAAATTTCTTTACATTAGGATTATTGGCGGGATGATGGGTCAGGTACGACGGTGACGATGCGCAGCGGAAGTAGCGGAAGTTTCGACGGCTGAGACATTTTCCGTTTGTGCCCGTATTTGGTTAATCAGATACGTCTTGTTGCCCCACGAATACTTCCAGGGCCATGGTAGCTGTTGAGCTCGAGCAGGATCCGACCGTTTGAATGAGGCAGTAATATATTCTGCAGCAAAAACTGAACTCGTCTTGCGAAAGAGGGTCCAGAACAACTTTTTACTTTGGGTTTTACGAAGACGTCGACGGCGATGGATTAACTCTTTTGGATATCTTGAGGCTTGAAGGAATGACTGTCAACGATTCTGGGGGATCCAAACGGAAGCCGAGTCTCTCGGCCATAGGTAAGGGTAAAGGGTATGTGTTGTGATTTCGTGAAAGTTCGTGCGGTATGCGAATAGAACGGCTTACATCCTGACCGTTACATTACATTCCATAAATTCTGGGAGGTGGTCCAAATTACATCTAAAAGCACTCCAACCCGGCCGTCGCGCAGAGTATTACTCCACGATCACTCTATCTTTGGTTCCATGTAAGTCAGAAAAACACATCACAACCAGCAGTAGTCCATTCATCGATTCTGTCGCCGGTCAGCAGTCTTTGTCTATTCCATCATTGCTATCGTCATTTAGTAGTTCATCATCGCCCATTGTCCAGTCTATCGTCGCTCAGCAGTCCGTTGTCCATTCCATCGTCATCGCTCAGCAGCCAGTCGTCATTCATTGTTGAGATCATAATTTAGTCCAGTCCATCGTCGCTCAGAAGCCTAATGCCCAGTCCATTGTCCATTCTACCATCGCTCAGTAGTCCATTGTCACTCAGTCATCATCCGGTCTGCCATCGCTTGGCAGTCATCATTCAGCGAATGTCCATCGTCGCCATTGTTCAGCAGATACTTGTCACCAGCAAACATCGTTCTGTAGATATTCCTCATCACCATTCTGCGGATGATTCTTGGTTGTCACTATTCTGCAGATATTCCTCATCGCTATTGTGGATGATGAACTAGACAGTGGATCGATGGAATAAACACTAGATGATGACGAATTGCTGAGGGACGACAACAAACGTGTTGATATTATCTATAGAACAATCAATGAATGTATTCAGGTTGGTTTAATTAAAAAACTTAATTTAAAAAATACTACAAACAAAATCATTTATCAATTAGAGCTCTCTAGAACAGCTAAATGTATCCAGATATATAGCAGAGCTGCCCTGCAGTGTCTATGCAATTTTTGGGATGAAAATACATGAGTAAATTGTGCTGGAGATTTGCGAAACAACACTTGAGATATATCAGGAGATTTTGTGCTAAACTGCCAGGTATGTTTTGGCAGAACTATTGGATTCTCTTGGACCCAAGTTATGAAAAATATTGGATATTTTCGGGTACTTTCAGATATCGTTGTAGACCGCATCTCAATTTCGTGATTATATTATTGTTGGTTCTGCAATTTGGTGATTGTGCAGAATTAAATGTACGGTACATTTATTCATTCAGCACAAAATGTCCCTTGTATATTCGCAGAGCTTATTATCAGTGACCCTGATGACGTATTATGTGACTGTCTACTTGTTGTGTCTCATTTTTTATTTATTTTTTTTTTTTTTTTGCCACCGTTTTTTGCCATCGTTTTTGCCCTTACCTGCCGACCCGCCATTATCAGCGCTATTCTTATCTACCGCCGAGATTTTTAGCGTTCTTGCAACTAACCGAGAGTCCGAAAGGATATAAAGCACGAAATATACATCCAGGTAAGTACTCATATATCAGACAAGAGGTGCTGTGGGGAAGAGTTACAACTTGCCAGATGGTGGGAATGGTAGCTTGAATGGCGACGTGAATGGAAATGCGACTTCCTCTCCGCTGCGACCTCTCTTCTGCGAGCGACTTCTCCGCTGCAACCTCTCTGCTACGACTTCTCTTCTGCGAACTCTCCGCAACCTCTACTGCTGCGACCTCTTCGCTGCGTCCTCAGGATGGCGTTCACGACAGCAAAGGCTAGGTGTTGCGGTGGACAACTCACGACGCACATGCTGCGCGCAGCTACTGGGAGGATAACTCTCGATGCTGGAGAGCATCAGCTGGGATCAACTTGAACCCGTGCAACCCAGAAAGTACGAGAACGTTTCAACTGCTGTGATCTCTTTGCTGATGAGATTTTTTCTGTAATAAGTGCTTTGAGATTTCTACTAATTGAAAAGATTGAATGTTTGTTTATTTATTCACTATTAATAAAAAAAATACACACTATGTGATATTTTATTTATCTCATTTTAATATAATTGTCAACTCTTTTAAATATATAGATTCTTTTTTAAACACATATATATATATCTTAGTATTTTCTATATGTAGATTTTATTATTATTATTATTTATTTATTTTATTTTGTTTATATTATATATATTTAGTTTTATTATTATTATAAGTTTAATATTTTTATATATTATAGTATTTAGTATATTTATAATATTTTATATTAAATCTAGATTTAACTAATATGTATATTTAATATTTTTAATTAAATTAAATTAAATTAAATTAAATTAAATTAAATTTGAATTGAATTGAGGTTTAATTTAATTCAAAATTGAAAGTTAAATTTGAAATATAATAACTTGACTAAAATATATTTATAATTAATAATTGAAAATTTATATATTTTTATCAGATTATTGGATTTTGAAAATTCAAAACTCAATTTTAGTTAAATCAAATTAGATCTTGATTGCAGTGTTTAGTGTGTTTGTACGCTTTGTGAACAGTTTGAAGTTTTCAGGGGATATTTGGATGAATGTTTCATGGGATCCTCTAGTGACATGGCACCCATCGTTTCAAGGACGTTGGTCACATGTTGGTCACATGGAGTAACAAACAACCTCGGGTACGCCCGTCCTACAACACACCTCATAATTATATTGTCACAAACAAACCATGGTCGAGAACATACGTCGAAATAAGGAAGGAAGCGCTTGAGAAGAAGAGGAAGAAAAAGCAGGAGAGGTATGTAAAGTTTGGCTGGATCTCCGTCGTACGGCGGCTATGAGAAATGTTTCTGGTTCCCCTTTAGTGATTCGTACCAATCTCCCTTTCATAACAACCTAATCACAGTCAAACACATTCCAATTCAACAGCACCTCAACAAGGAGTACGGCTACAACTCCGTCCTCACCGCCACCGAGGCCTCAACTACCGCCCACGGACCAAGGAGCCCCGCGCGACATATGCGCTCTGCAGCGCGGCCAACGACGTCCTCAAGATACTCAAGACCGACACCCTCAAGGATCTGGACAAGAAGCTCACTGTCGAGCCCCGTCGCCATGGAGCGGTTCGCCCAGCTCGTCAACCTCGGCAAGAAGATCACCGACTACTCCAAGGCGGCGCCGGCGCCAGGGATGGACGTGGACCAGAACGGAGATCGCATCGGGGAGATTGACGATGTGCTCGGTGTAGCGGTATGTTCGATGGGGACGAGGGCGAGGACCAGTACCAGGTCAGAGACGAGGACGACGAGGACGGGGAGGGGCAGGAGGCATAGGTCTCGGGACACTTAACGACACGGGCCAGCGGAGGCGGCGGCGGCGGGGACGACGCGACGAGAACTTGACGATGAGAATGAAGGATTCCGCACCGTACTTCCTGGCGTACGAACAGAATCGAACGGCAAGCGGTCAGCGTCTGGCGGTGCAGGGGCCACGGGACGCGTAAGGTGGACAGCTCGACGAGAAGGACCTCACCCCGCACGACATTGATGCCTCTGGTTGCAGCGCCTATTACCCGGATCCGCACACCACGCAAGAAAAAACCGCTGCCACCATACGTATCCTGGAGTTCGATGGGATCAACATCTGCTACTGCGAGGATGAACTCAAGGGCCTGCTCGACTACGACAAGTTCGAGCTCGTCAAAATCCTTACTCGGCACCGCGAGATCATCGTCTGGTGCACCCGTCTGGCAAGGGCGACAACATTGAGGCCCAGATAAGGGAGCGTGATCTACTGGATTCTCAGGGATCTGGGTGGCGAGCGCGCGAAGCGTGGGGAGGGGACGGCACGCGGGGCGTCATCGAGAACGCCATGGAGATCGCCGATCCGCAGCAGCAGCGCGGCGCAAGTAGGAAAATTCCTCTGCCCGTCAAAGCGAACCTTGCCTCCGGGACCACAGGCTCGCCTACCTAGGTCGAGGACCTGGACACTCATCTTCGACCAAGGGTCGCGTCTCATGTCCAACGAGAAGGTCAAGCTTCCCAACGGGTCTGAAAGATGACATGGCAAAGAGTTCGAGGAGATACACGTCGCGGCATCGAAACCCAAACCTTTCGAAGAGTGCGAGAAGCTGATCCTCATCGAGTCCCTTCCGAAGTGGGCCCAGGGGGCGTTTGGGAGCACAGTGAGTCTCAACCGCGTCCAGTCACGCCTCTAGTGGGACAGCGTTAGGAAGCGACGAGAACCTGTTTACGCGCCCACCGGCGCCGGAAAGACAAACGTCGCCATGCTCACCATTCTGCACGAAATCGGCAAGAACTACAACGAGGCTACGGACGATATCGACCTGGACGCGTTCAAGATTGGGTGCATTATCCCCATGAAGGCCTTCGTCCAGGAGATGGTCGGCAACTTTGAGACTCGTCTCAAACCCTATGGAATCAATGTCACGGAGCTCACGGGCGACAGGCAGCTGACCAAACAACAGATAGCCGAAACCCAGAACATCGTCACCACCCCTGAAAAATGGAATGTCATCATCCGCAAGCCTACGGACCGCAGCTAAACCAACCTCGTCTACCTCACCATAATCGACGGGATCCATCTGTTGCACGACGAGCCCGGTCTCGTGCTCGAGAGCATCGTCTCCCGCACCATACACAACATGGAAACAGACCCAAGAAGTCGGGCTCTCCGCCACGCTCCCCAACTACGAGGACGTCGCAAGCTTCCTGCGCGTCGACCCAAAATCGGGACTCTTCTTCGAATCCACATATCGCCCTTGCCCGCTCCAACAGCAATTCATTGGCATCACGGAGAAGAAGGCCATCAGGTCTTGAACGAGGTCTACTATGACAAGGTCATGGAGCAGATCGGCGCACGCCAAGAGAACCAGGTCATCACCATTGTGCATTCACGAAAGGAGACCGCAAAGACCATCTGCGATATGGCGCTCGAGAAGGACATCATCGTGCAGTTTCTCCGCCAGGACTCCGCAAGTTACAGTCCGAAGCCGCCTCCGTCAAGGATCCAAAACCCCACCGCAACGCTCGCATGGGGTGTCAACCTGCCCGCGCACGCCGTCATCATGAAGGGCACGCAGATTTATTCGCCGGAGAAAGGTCGCTGGGTCGAGCTGAGCCCACAAGATGATGGGCCGTGCGGGAAGCCCGCAGTACGACACGTACGGCGAGGGCATCATCATCACGACGCATACGGAGCTGCAATACTGGGTTTCGCTCATCAACACTCAGCTGTCCATCGAGTCCCAGTTCATCGCGAAGCTCGCAGATAACCTCAACGCAGAGATCGTACTAGGTTCTTTCCGAAACCGCGATGACGCTGTCCAGGTGGCTAGGCTACACGTCCCTGTACGTCCGCATGACGGGAAACCTGAGCCTGTATGGAGTCATGCAGGAGGATCTCGAGGAAGACCAATACCTAGAGCAGAAGCGCGTAAACCTGATACAAGCGGCGGCGACGGTGCTGAACAAGTGCAACCTCATCAAGTACGACAATAAGACTGGGCGGTTCCGGGGGATGGAGCTCGGGCGGACGCATAATTCCATATCCACGTACAACCAACATCTCAAGCCCATGATGAGCCTTACCGAGCTGCTCCCTCTCCGACGAGTTTAAGTACATCCCCTTCCGCGAGGAGGAGAAGCTAGAGCTGTCAAAGCTGCTCGAACGCGTACCCATCCCTGTCAAGGAGGGCATCTGGGAGCCCACGAGCAAGATCAACGTCCTAGTCCAGGCGTACATTTCACAGCTCAAGCTAGAGGGATTCGCACTCGTATCGGATATGGCTTACGTCACGCAGAGCGCAGAGCGCGGGAGGATCTTAGCGGTATTCGAGATTTGCCTCAAGCGCGGGTGGTCGCAGCTGACGGAGAAGGCGTTCGATTTGTGCAAGATGGTCGAGAAGCGCATATGGCTTAGTATGAAACCTCTCAGGCAATTCAAGAGCGTCCCCGTGGACCTGATCAAGAGGATTGAGCAGAAGGAATTCCTGTGGGAGAGGTACTTCGACCTGAACCGGCAGGAGATCGGCGAGCTGCTCGGTACCCGTCCCACGACCTCCAGCCCTTGCCCGTATCGGCTTTGCGGAACCCGCGCTATGAGGCCATCTACAGCAAGTGGATTGACAATTTTAACCCGATCCAGACCCAGGCCTTCAACACGCTTTACTCAACCGACGAGAACGTTTTTGTTGGCGTCCCCCACAAGACTATCTGCGCCGAGTTCGCCCTGCTCAGGCTGTCCAAGAGCTCGTGGATCCACGCGTCGCCGACTGAAAGAACAAATTCGAACCGCTCGGTAAGGAGATCGTGGCACCCACTGGAGAAACTAGCGCATATCTCAAGCTACTCGTGCGCGGCGACGTACATAAGGGGACGTCATCTCCCGCCGATGGAAGCAGCGCAAGAACGTGCAGACCGTCGGACTCTTCATCGCAGACGAGCTGCACCTCATTGGCGGCGACGTCGGTCCCACCCACGAGGTCATAGTCTCGCATGCATTTAATTGCACCGCAGACGAAAAACCCCATCCGCATCATCGCGCTCAGTACCACGCTAGCCAATGCGCGAGACCTCGGCGAATGGATCTGTCCGAAGAGCCCAATCCATGTTCAACTTCCACCCATCGGTCTGTTCCGTGCCGCTCGAGATCCACATCCAGAGCTACAACATCCCGCACTTCGCGTCAGTCATGATGGCTATGGCCAAGTCAACTCACCTCGCCATCACCACCTACTCGTCTGAGAAACCCACCATCGTCTTCGTCCCCTGCCGCAAGCAGTGCCGCTTGACTGCCGTCGAGCTGCTCACGTTCTGCTCCGCCGACGACAAGACTGACCGCTTTCTCCACTGCGAGCCTAACGCGTTCAGGACAAGACCTTGTAGCTATTGTGTTGGGTTCGCAAGGTTCGTAAACAGGTATCCCAACATCGAGCTCAACTTCGACATTGAGAACGCCGAGGATCTGCACGCTGGAAGTCCTGTCAAGGTCAAGGTCGCGCTCGAGCGCGAAGGTGACGACGACGACGACGACGACGACGACGACGACGCTCTCGGACCTGTTATTGTTCCTTCCCGAATCAGAAGGAGGAGAGTTGGTGGCTCATCTTGGTGATCCCTTTTGCTCGCTATCAAGAGGATTACGCTGCCATCAAACTGGATTTCGTGGCGCCCAAGGCTGGAGAGTACGAATTCAAAAGTGTACTTTATGTGCGGTTTGTACGCTGGATGCGATCAGGAGCTCGATATACAGTTCAGCGTGTTGGAGGGCGAGGAGGAAAGTGACGAGGAGAGCCGGGAGGACGAGTGGAAGAGGTGTGTGCGTCAGAGTCGATGGGGATGAATTCTCTTCTTTTTATAAAGGTCTTGTTTCGTCTTACAATTGGCTTTCTTTTATTTTATTTATTTATTTTTTATCTGCATCGTTGATAATAATAAAAAATCGATTTCAAAATTTAACTCAGAATTATCGTTCGAATCTTACCTGGAATCTCGTGCAGATATTATGTATGTATTTTTGCAGGTCATCGTAATGGAAGCGAGCCTGACCTGGCATACCAGGATTGACTGTTCGCATATCCCCATTCACCCTTAGGGAACGGTGTCGGCAGTTGTGAGAAAAGGATAAGGGTTATCGGAGGGTGTTTGATACCAGGTAGCTATTTCTTACACCAACGTAATGGAACCGAACCGGAGTTGGCGTATCAGGATTGAATTTTTGCATCCTTAGAAAACAGTTTCGGTGGTAGGGTGAGAAGGTCGTAGGAGCGTTTTCGTTATCAGGTAATTGTTTTCACAGATCATCGTGATGGAAGTGAGCTTGACCAGGCATACCAGAATTGACAGTCCATTAACATTTAAGGAATAGTGTCTGCGGTGGCGGGAAAGGGGTTGAGCGGGTGAGGGTTGTAGGAGGGTGTTTGATATCAGTTAATTATTTTCTCAGATCATCGTAATGGAACTGGCGTACCAGAATTGACTGTTCGCATATTCCCTGTTTGATATCAGGTAATTATTTTCATAGACCATCGTAATTGAAACAAACCGGAGTTTACTGACAAGGATTGACTTGCCTATCCCCATGTCTTCCGGCCTTTGGGCGAATACAGCGCACACGAAATTGCGATCTTGAGTGAATACAGCACACATAAAATTGCGGCCGTTAAGGGTATGCAGCACACAAAAAAACTGGTATGCACTCACGGGATGCGGTTTTATAATGTATGGTTTGCTGCTTCTAAAGGTTTGGCTGTTAGACACTTCCCTCACGTAATTGCCCACACGATCTATCGCATATTCTGTTGTTTATATTCATTTGCTCATCCACACGTTACGTTTGCTAGTTCATGTTCACTCGTTCAGCCAACGTTTCAGCCCACGTTCGCTTATTCACTCGTTCGCTTATCCAGTCCGGACATAAAATATTTTCTTCAACGACGTTTTTACTCCAAATGTATTGCAGTTCAATCCTCTTTCATATATTCAACATCGGATGACCTCGTCGATGGTGTGAAGTTGCCAAGTCTGGGGAGATGAGAACTCAAATAATAGAAAAAAATGGCGAAATCGGATGACTTGTTATATAGCGGCATATCCACGAAGATATATTTTGTACTATATCAGTTATTGAGAATAATGGTGCAGAATTTTTCTTTGGAAAATATTGTGCTCCTTATATTCCCGGATGGAAGAGGCGCCGCAGGCGCCGCAGGCGCCGAAGTCTGTCCCAGACTTTGCGAGTTTTGGAAGGACCATGAAGAGTTGGTTATACCATCCTGAAAGTGTTGGCATGCTTTATTTTGTCTTAGATATATATGTTTTATCTGCAACATGCAAATTCATCTGTTTAAGACATATGTGTGAGACATTTGCAATATAAAACATGGTAGTAATAAAATGTGCATCTTGACTTTTATGAAATCTGTCTCTAGTCCAAAAAGTTAGCATATGAACCAGAAATTCAAAGGAAAAAAAATAGCTACTGATGTAAAAAACAATAATTTATAGTATAATATGCTAGCTCAATGGATGCAAATTACAGGGTTAGGGCTGCTATGTAGATTGGCTTGAGCCCTCAGTTACTTTATCAAAAAGTAACAAAATATTCAATGGTTTCTGGTACAAGTTCTATTTATATAATGAATTAGTATAATATGATAGATTCAGTAGATTTCTCATATTCTCCAAAAATGGCAGACTTTTTGAATAGCAGATAGTAGTAGACTTCAAGTTCAAAATGGCAGAGTTTTTAAGTTCTTCTGACTTAGTCTAGCAAGTATACCAAATCAGATCTTCTTTTTTTTGTATCAAAAAGTAGACCAGAGTATAAATTTAGAATAAAGCTCACAATTTCCTAAAAGTGGCTTTTAAGCAGATATCTCTTCTAAGTGTTTCAATTCTTTCTAGATCAAGTGATTTTGATAGATATATTCCTTATAGTATAGTAAGCAGACTTTTCTTTTACTTTTGATTTCAGATTTTCAGACTGAGGTATATAGTTGTGATTGCTATCTAGTTACTATATAACTAATTATAAAATATATAGTAAGACTAATTTAGAAAAGTATATATAGGTGAGAATTTGTATACTAATAACATACTTATATACTAATAATATATATATATATATATATATTTCTAATTTGATATATTAGCTATTTATATAAATAGTATAAAGTAACTATAGAGTAACTATACTGGGTGATTTATATATTATCTGGCTATACTATAATATTTTGCTTATTACAATAGTTTATAAAGAAAAGGATAGAAAACTAATAATGAGCAGAAAATCAACTCTTTATAATTTTTCTAAAGTTTATAAGTCTGAAATAAACTTTGATATCTATGATATCTTATTTATTTAAGACTAAGTATTAAATCTTTTTAGAGTTAGTTATTTATAGATTAGATATAAATAAAGTATCTAATCAGAGTTATAGAGATCTTAGTTTTGTTCTTATATTAGAGAACTATATATATAAAATATAGTTTATATAAATTATAAAAGAACTAATATTCTATAATATAAATAATATATAATAATATTTAAAAATAATTTTAAAGCTCTAATACTACTTTTGAGAACTTTATTAATAAGTATTCTGCTCTCAAGAATCTTAGTTAAGAATTTTATATAGATAGAGTAAGAAAAATAAAATAAATTAATATCTATAGTTAGTGTTTAGAATGAGTTAAATTGAATCAAATTTAACCACAATTCAATTCAAACTTAATTTAATTTGATTTAAATTAATAAAAGTACTATCAATAGTTATTATATTTAAAAAACTAGTTTTAAAGATAATTAGATATAAAATTATAGTAAAAAAGATATATACTAATAAAAAAATAATTACTATTAGTTGATAGATATAAAGATTTATATATTTAGTAAAATATCTCATATATTAAATATACCTTTTTATTATTCTGAAAAATAGATAAAATTAGAGATCTTAATAATAATATCAAAGATATATATCTTTATTATATTAGATATTAGAACTATTTTAATAAACTAATTGTCTTTTTTATTATAAAAACTTTTAATTACTCAGTATTGAGTAATATAATATATATATAAATATATTTAAAATAACTAAATATTAGAGACTTTGGTTTTATAGAATTAAAAAAGTCTTTTTTTTTTTTTTTTTTTTTTTTTTTTTTTTTTTTTTTATTTTTTTTTTTTTTTTTTTT
>RBNI01005968.1:0-11888 GCA_003990745.1 Jimgerdemannia flammicorona
GGAACCTAGACTATATAGGCCAAAACCCTCCCCCACCACCCACCAAGCACTGCCCCCCCATTAACCTAGGCTAGCTATTGTCCAGCAGCTCGACCATGCCAGGCGCAGCAGGGCCTGTGTTGGCCCGTACCTCATTCTGTGCACCATGCTCTCCCTACCACCAGGGGAACCCAACCATACACCAACAACCAAAAGCGTACACCCGAGAACCCAACGTATGTACAAGGCCATGCCCGAGCCGAATAGAATAGCCCCTGCCACCCCAAAGAGAATGACAGGCAAAGAAAAAATCCTCATCAAAGCACAATACGGTGGGTAGGGCCTGGTTCTCCCAGTTGAGGTGAGTAAAGGACTTACACGTGAGGTGGGAGGAAACCCCCAATACCCCACTACTCAAGCCTGTAGGCCTCGATCACGTTGCTGTGTCAGCTCCCAGTTCCAGTTGAGTGCAGCCAAGACGCCTGAAATGGGTAGCCTTGGGCCCCCCGACCACCCCTGACGACTGGGGCCTCACCCCGCTACCCGCCAAAAGAAGCCGAGAGTGTCACCTACCACCTAACTGCACCGCACCAATCAAAAGGCCCCACCGAAGCAGCACCTGCCCCAGCCCCGATGACTGCCCCCAGCCTGGCACCCTACTGGTTCACCATTATTGTCCTTCCTCCTATCTGTGATGGCCATCTCCCCTCCCATCCCGACATCACCCGAAAAGCAGTCACCTACGCCAGAACTGCGCTCGCCGGGAAGCTTGCCAAAGCCAGAGGGCTCCACCACAGGCACTGAGGACCTGCAGGTAACCTACACTGAGCACTTGATGCCCAAGGTTGGCCGACTCCCTACGTAGCCCGAGACACACCGAGACAGCACCTTGTTGGCGACGGCAAAAGGAAGAAGGTGCCGCACCAAAACGGATGCACTCCAGATGCAGCTGAAGGCACCAGAAACCGCGAAAAAGTGGAGAAGACACCGATCCGACACCAATAAAGGGGCAACTCATCACCATTGCCCTCCTCCCACCATGCCCATGTAGACACAGCAAACCAACCCAAGGTAGAGGGGTAATAATAGGGGAAAGGGGACTCAGAAGGTTGCCTACCAAACCTTGTGACCGGTAAGGTAGCGGAGAAAGGAGTATTGGTGATTATTATCTCAATAGATCTTATATGTAGATAGTTATAAATTATTATAAGTTTATCAGCAAGATTGATAGAGTGATCAGAGCTAGCAGAGATTCTTGGCTGGAAATTATATCAGCATCAAAGGGATTGTTATCTTCTACTTTATTATTATTAAACTAGATTATATCATAGATATTTTTTATGATATATCCAACTTGAGGCATTTGTAGAATGTGGTCATTGGGATATAAGAAGGTTTTATCTATAGTTTGAATATACTCAATATACTTATAGTTGAGTTCTTATACTATATCATCAATTTGGCCATAGAATAGAGTGGTAACCATTTCAGCAGTAATAACTCAGAGATAGAGAATAAAGGTGCTATACTTATAAAAGAGTTCTCAGTATTTACAGGTGATGAGTTTCTGGTATTGAGACATCTGAGTAATATCTGTATTATAGTGGTGTTTGATCATATCTTCTAAGAGGTATATAGCTGATCTGATAGTAGCTTGAGATTTGTCTAATTTGGTAGACTTTTCTGAGCATGTTCAGGATATTTCATTAGGCTTTTATAAAGTAGAGAGATGCTAGGCTATGGATATTCATGAGAGATAGAAGAGGGACAGCTCAGTTGACAATAGTATTCCAAATATCAGCACAGATACAGTTGTAAATCTTGGTGATCATAGTTGTATATATTATTTAAGAGTTGTAGTTATTTGTTTGATTTGTTATAATTCTCCATTTTAATATATCTGAGTACTTAGTATATATATATTCAGTCCTAATTAGTAAGATTCTATTTGTATAAATCTTATATTCTATGACTTTGAGTTAACTCGGCTTTGTGCTCTGTAACTTTGGTTTAACTCAGCTTTGTGATCTTACATATAATTTCCAGATTTGTTCAGAGGGTAATATGTGATTTCAGTGGCTTGAAGATTGTATGCTTATAATCTTTATATATACTTATTATAGAATATAGTGGTTCTATTATAAACTACTAATATATTGATAGAAACTATCTTATATATCATAAATAACTCTATAATAACTACTTTGCAGATAATCTAACCTACCTAAAGAAGTACTTCTGATACTATTTTTATATATATTATTACTTTTTCTCTAGCTCATTAATACTCTCTAAGAATATAATATTTACTTTATCTAAAAACAAAATATAGTGAAAGTTCTCAGTCATAGAAAATTACTATTATTATCTATATACTTATATATAAAGTATCTGTTAATATTATAGATAACTATATATAGATTAGAGAAAGTACTATATTGGAGAGTTTGAAGAGATTTTGCAAAGAAGTAGTTAAGATATATATTTAAGAAGAACTATTTGTAGTCTTTAATAGCAGAGGATATTGCAAAGTTATTAACTATTAGAGAGATATATGTAAGAATTTTCTAGAATGCTAAAGTCACTGGATTATATAAAATATAGAAGAATTATTCTACTACTTAGTATAGACAGTTCTCAGAAAAGGAGAAAGAACTAACTATTATCTTAGAAATAGTTATATCTTATAATCTCTAGATTTGGTATACTTTCTTTAGTATATAGACTTATATATATAATAATATTAATATTCTTAACTATTCTTCTTTCTTTTAAAATCTTACCAAAGATCAGATACTAACTACTATCTTCTCTATTAATAGAAATAACTATAAGTTTAGCTATTATCTTGCTGATAGTATTTATCTCCTGTAGATAATATTAGTGTAGATTATTTCTATACTACAGAGTCTAGTAAAAATATATTTTGCAAAAATACAAAAGACTATATATAAAGATATAGAGTATACATATATTTAGAGTACTATAGATACAGTTTATGATTATTTAAGAACTAGTATAATTCTGAAATAAGAAAAATCTATACTATATTATAATTATATATATATTATTCTATATAATATAATAGTCAAGAATAAGTAGAATAAGAAGGAGTTGGAAGCTGAGTATGACTTTTTGAAAAATTATTAACTAGTTTAGTAAGAGTAATTATTTAAAGCTTTTTTCAATTATACTACCAAATCTGAGACTATGAAGTCTATTATCAACTTTATAATAATATTATTGCATACTTGTAAGAGAGAAGAGAATATATATAGATTAATTAATTATTCATAGTTGATTATATTATTAATATAGTTTTATAAATATATAAATCTGATTTATATAGTTATAATATTTTATATAAAAAAATAAAAATAAAAACCAATTAAAGATATCTATTCTTCTATACAATTCTCCTTTACTTGATCAGAACTATCTTCTTCTATAAATTATAGAACTCTTTTTTATCTTTATTTATCTCTAAGGTATTCTTTAATATGATTGACTTATGTATCTATAGTCTGATCTAGAGTTTTATTCTTATAGTATATCTTCTTTATTACCAAATCTTCATTACTCATCATTCTCTATAATGCTTCTTCTATCTTCTCTCTCTTTCTCTTATTTCTCTCTTTTACAGTCTTTCTATCTATCAAGTATCCTTTCTTCTTCTCACCTATTATCAGTCTCACCTATGGAGGGTTTTGAACTTTTTGGAATCCTTGGGGACCTCTTTATAATATAAAATTTCTTTTACTTCTTAATATCCTTGAGAATATCTTAATAGTAATTGAGCAAGAAAATAGAATTGATGATAGTAAGATAGAGGTACTTTATATTTTAAATCTAAAAATATTTGAAAAATTAGATAAGATATACTCTTATCTCAAACTATCTCTTCACTCTGTCTTACTCTCCTTCTTACAAATAAAGCACCTTATTCAGAATTATCTCTCTACTTTTCTTATAGCTCTCAATTTGAATTATAGTACTATAGAATTTGCTGACTGCTTTTAAGATAAAATCTCAGTAATTGAATAGTGAGTTCTCTGTATACCCTGTCTCTCTCATTGAACTTATTGTAGTACTGGTGGATCCTCTACCAGAATGTTACAGCCTTCTGTCTAATACTAGCTACTAGATTTTGTGAGATATTGAGCCAAAAGTAATAGAGTTGCTCATCTTTTAGAATAGAGAAGTTCTTTCCCTTCCTCTTCTTAAGGTCAGGGGGTGAGAGTAAGAAGAGGTATAAGGAGATCATCAAGAAGAGGCTGGTGGAATTAGCAGGAGAGTGTGTCAAGTCATCAGCCATGCTTAGGAAGTAGGAGATAAGAGGTTACAAAATGGACTTATTTTACATATTTGTCCACACTGCTATATTTGGGGGGACTGATGTGCATCCCCCCCTGTATTGGGCTTAGCACCTTGAAAATTAGCAAAAAATTTAACAGATCTGTTGGAGATACTGTTACATTTCATTTCTTGAAGGCTGAGGATGGATTATAGTATATGATTCGAGATGCCTTTGGTGACCTTCAGGATCGGGGATGCGGTTAGGTGTGTTCTGTTGGGGGCAGACTCTCGCTGACAATGTGCAATATTATGACAACAATAGAGGAGGGAGAGGAAGAGCGTGATTTGTACTATTACTGATGGTGGAAGTAGGAACAGAAACATACATGCGAAAAGCTAAAGTAAAGGAGCTGTGGGAGGTAATAGGCATCGGTCGTTGAAGAGTGACGTCGTTCACATTGACTGTCCGTGATAAATAACTCACAACACTTCATTGAAAAGATGGCATTACTTGATATTTATCCTCCGCTTCATTAGAATTATTACATACATATCTATGAATAATTACAGCACGATTGCTGTATTTAGCAGTGTCACCTAATCAACATTCCCCGGTTTTGCCGACTTATCCTCCTCTTCCGCGTACTGCTTGAACAGCGGGTTGCATTTGTCGAACGCCTCCGCACACTTCTTCTTGAACACCAATCCGTACAGGGCGTTGGCGAATCCCGTGGCATATTGAGCTCATATCCCTCGTCGGCCTTGACCTTGTCCTCAGGGAAGGCCCAGTCCAGACGAGGGTGCATCCGGGAAAAACGGTCTTGTAGGCGACGAGACCTTGACGAACTCGATGGGAAAGCTCCGGCCGATGTTCATGTGCACACACCCTTGGCGGGCGCCGTGGCACCGTCGTGCAGCTCCGCTCCACGTCCCACCGCTGCCAAGTCGGAACGTCGGCCAAGACCTTGGATGCGAAGACAAGATTGCCACGGACGACGATGGTGCGGTAGACTTCCCAGCCCATGTGAAGATGTGGTGGTTAATTTTGTTTGGAGAGACATGGCACAATGCGCGGGCATTTTATAGGGAGATGGAAGGCAGCAACAGATCGTCCAAAGCGAACCTTGAGACCGATTGCAAGCAAAGACCTCCCGATTAATATGGACGTCAATACAAAATCGACGATTCGGGTGGACGGGCGCGGATGTGAATCGCCCAGTCCGCTGCATCGGCGTGCGTGTGCGTGTTCCGTAGCCAACTTTACCTTCGATTCACAACCCTCCTGAATGTCATGGAGCGGCGTCATGATATCGACGATCGGAATCGGCACGCATATTGTAACTTGGTTCCAGGATTTAATGACGCCTGGGTGCCGGGTATTAAACCGGTGTGTGCGGGCCATGGGGAGATGGCTTGTACTGAAGTAAACGATTATTCCCTCCCCTGGCAATATTTTTTATACCGACTGAGCCTGACCTAGCTTTAATGACGTCACGATTGCTTATTGACAAAAAAAAAAAAACGTCACTTTTTTCACTTCTTGGGTGATAACTACTTCCGCTGTATATAACTATGCCACCCCCAACAACAGCCCAAATAAAAAAGGACGACAACCTAATATCGCAACCGCCGCCGCCGAGTCTCCTCAGGTTTCTCGACTTCGTCCTTGCGCGTCATGTCCTCGCTGCCTTCATCCTCTTCTTTGTCATCACCCTCGCCTACTTCGTACTCTACACCTATCGCGACGACGACACCGGCCTCGATCTGCCATGGCAGCAGCTCGACCGTATCACCTTCGTACACGAGGGGCTGTGGGGCTCAGAGAACATCGAGCCCCTCACTTCCTCGTGGAACTGTTCGTACATGGCCGCCTCCGGGGTTGAGGTGGACGACTCGGCCCCCCGGAACAAGCGGAGTAGGGTGTGCGAATTCAGAAACTTTTGCATTGACCGTGATAGAGGTATGTTGATGAGCGTCTGATGGCGAGCGCCGGTTGATGGCGAGAGCGCTGTTTGCTTATGTCTTGGGCTTTCTCACATTAACTTATTGCTACGATTGTATGAAAACAGGTGGGTACATCATCCTCAATGGCACCAAGAAGGTTTTTCCTCCCTCCGTGAATATTATGGCGGTCGACACCGAGTCCGATATCTACTGGTCGCCGCGAGTTTTCTTGCAGTCGTCTTCCAGCTACTACGGTTACATCAACGAGACTGTCTTTGTGTATGGCCTGTACTCGCCTTACCACCTGAGCCACTGGCTTTTCAACGGGCTCATACCGCTGTGGAGGTGAATGCCACTGTCTTTATATTATTCCTGACAGACGACTCTGTTTTTTTTTTTTATTTTTTTTTTTTTAGTACTTTTTTAACGATACATCCTTCTGGTTTGGTTGTAATATACAGCACAATGCAGCAATACGGCGCAACCAAGGATTCGTGGCTCTTCCGTCCCGACTCCTGGGACGGCCACACCAAACCCTCCACCTTCGACATGTCCTTCCTTTCCGAGACTGGCCGTGATATTGTTTTTGACCCCTTCTACATGACTTCTGCGTTTCAGATCATGGCCCCGAAATCTAACGTCCCCATATGCTTTGCCCGCGGGGTAGTCGGACTCTCCGACCGCTGCGTCCACGCCTACTGCGAGGAGTCCTTCCGCCGCAACGACATCTCGACCTTGCGCTCCCGGTTCCTCTCTCACTACGCCGCTGACATCGCGCAGTTCGATCGGCAGCATGCCTCCGCTGGCAACCGGTCTTCGAGCCAGCACCGTGACCCCATCATCGCGCTCCTCAATCGCTCTGGCTCGCGCAACATCCCAAACCTCCACCTCCTCGCCGAGCGCCTTCGCCGCGCCGGTTACACGGTCCAAGACCTGAACCTGGACCACGGACTGACGCTCGCGCAAGCGGTGCACCTCTTCCGCAACACGAGCATCCTGGTCGCGTCTCACGGCAATGCGTTGGGCAACGCGATTTTCATGCCTTCCTCGTCGGCCGTCATCTCTGTCAATGCGCGCTTCAGCGAGGGCGACCCGTGGTTCCAGTTGCCTATGCTACAGCTTGGCCAGCGGTTCTACTCGTGGGAGTGTCCTGACTCGTCTTGCGTCGTGCCCGACGAGCACCTCGCCGCTTCCTGCTTCGAGTGGCATGACCTCTCCGAGAAGCAGCTCCGCGCCGCCGTCTCTTCACACGACGTCCTTGAGAAGTTCACACGCCTCGACGCCCCTGTCAACTCTTACATCGACCCATCGGCGCCAAGCCAGGTCGCGCAGCGCCTGCGCGACGCGTGGTGGTGCTATGTTAAGGACGTGCCGCGGGGGATTAATGTGGACAAATTCTTTGGAATGATTGAGAAGATTGTTAAAGATATGGGATATGTAGAGAAGGAGATCAATGTTGGGGATGGGATAGAGATTGAGAGGTTGTATGATGAGGAGTTGGACGTGAGGAAGGGCGGGTTTTCCGGCATCTGCAGGGCGGGGAAGTGCTGCGGACCAACTTGCATGGACGGGATGGAGAAGTACGTGTTTGGAAAAGGGGCGCTGTGGGGAGATGGGATGGGCAAAGGGGGTGGGCCGGCAGACAAGAGCTGGAAGCTGGAAGAGGGATTGTAAATTGGGTGGTGTAGGTGGTGCATGTAGGAAAGGGTAAGTGAGTGAAGGGTGAGTGAAGGGTTGGATAATTTTCGTTTTGTATTTTTATTTTTTTTATGTTCCTGATGGTAGAGATAGGAGATATTTATCTGTTCTTTTGTGCCCTCTATTGAATAGACAATTTTTATAGATTATATGTTCTCAAAAAAAATTGCTAATGTTCAAGAATTTCTGACTAGGGATTACGGATCCCGGCGAAGGTAATTCTTCGTTGAAACAAAGAGGGAACGGTGGTGATTTTTGGTTGTAAGAGGGATTCTAGTGGGGGCGGATATCGTTTTAAAGTCCGATTTTCCATGTTTTGGTGCTGGACATCTCATTTTCTGACATTTGAGTGCGTTTGCATCCTTGAGAACACCCTAACGGACTTTCACGACAACCCGACTCGAAAATGGCATCAGCATTGATGCAGTAGCCGAGAGGGAACCGTGCGGACGAAGGTTTAGGTTATGCATTCTGCCAAAGCCAAAAAATAAAAAAGACAATTAAAAATTTGTGAGCCCGACTTCTCACATTGAAAGGAGAAAAGTGGATCGGATTGGTCGGTCAACGGAGATACGTTCATAAGTTAATACATGTACTAAACCTTCAAAGGGTACAAAGGTTGTAATCCGCGATGTGGATTTTCGTGGCTTACACAGCGAATGATTTGGCCATGATCCGGCTCTAACACTGCTTGAATAGAATCGGCGAATCGGAGGAATTCGGTCCCTACGCGAATCCAATTGGTTTAGGTGGTGCATTTCTTCGAGACTAAAATCGACTAGTCGACTCGAGTTGACTAGAATCAGCTAAAAAAAAAAAAAAAAAAAAAAAACTGCATTGTAACTCCACGCCGGATGATGGAAATTTGGATTATCCATCGTGGAGTTACTATGGAAAACATCCGCCCACGACTAAGCCAACAACTAAGTTGTTCCCCAACCCTACATTTGCACCCCATAAACTGTGTGGCTTCTCATGTACACATGCGGTATGCTGCTGAAGTTGCTAGATATTGAACATGACCATTTCTTGGGTATCCAGGATGCCGTCGTGGGAATGTTGCCACCGTTGATATTTGACAGTACATTCTTGTCGGGGAACATACAACGAAAAAACATAACTTGATTTAAGACCAAAGGCCATGATCGTGTACTATCGTACCGACTAACCTCACTTTCATATATAAAACGATTTAGTAATAGCATCAACAGCATTTGTAAAAAAAAATACGGCCTATATCAGAACTGAAATGATTGCGTGAATAATAATAATAATAATAATTGGAACTGTGTGAGAAGAGTGTGGTGTGGATGGCATCGAGAATACGACTTGAGAAACTTTCCGAAATTTGTCATGAGTCATGATGGGATCGAAGACATGGTCTATCCACAAGCTATATCGTTTGGCTACGTAAAAGAACAACAAAGGTGTGAGATTGGTTCTATTACCGTTAACACAATCAAGCGAGAAATAAAGAGGATATCTGTTGCTATATCCATATTATCAGGGATGGATTTTATAATGTTTTCTTTCTTTTCCACCTGTGACATAAGGCGTCGCTTGATCTCGTCTGTATTTGCCGTCTCCGAAGAACTTGCCGCCTTTTCCATATTCTGAGCAGCAGCATCCGAAAGGTTAAAGTAGATCATTTCTTACCACCCGATCTTTCTCTAAACGTTCTTCAAGGTCCTCCTTGAAGTCTGACATTTTTGCCGTCCAAGTCTTCGAAATCGCGCATGAGGCTTTAGGCTTTGCGATCTCTTCAAGTGCCATCGGCGTTGGGAAAATGTAAGTGTAGACACCGATTTTCAAACTACTTAGCATTATTATGGTTATTATTTAAATTGATGTAATGTTGTTAGGATGGTGCATTTGGTCAGCTGCAGAGTATAACCACTGGCACGGTTCATATTCCACACTTCGCAATCCATGCCCAAACGAGCTGGCGTGGTACCATCTAATGCCCTCGGGAACGAAGTGACAGAGGGACTTTGGAGGCAGAATGTAATTTGCACACGTCATTAACCATAGCCTGACGGTTCCCGATGGCTAATGGCCGGCGCAACGGCCATTACTTGTCAGGACATTCAAACATTATGAGAGAAAAACTGGCCAGTTGGAGAGACCAACTCTGAGCTTACTCTGATTGTGGTTTTAACCTCACCAATCATTGTATTATGACTAGAAAGTCATCTTGCGTTGGCGCTACATCGAGATCCTGGAAATATTTAACTTTCGTATATTGGGGAAATAGTACGTCGTAACCATGGATACCAACAAGGAATCACTTCATAGCTGCCAATTATGTTCGCATACACAAACATTTAATGGCCATGAATTCATTACAGGTAATAATTTTTCTATGCTCATGAGTGATGACAAAAAAAAAACAAAAAACAAAAAACAAATCGTCATCTTCAGAATTCTATCAAGATGCAGAAAACTCGTCATCTGTGAACCAAACATGAAGTCTGAAGTCATGAGCGTCATGGGTATGTATCATCGATCCAGATTTGTGCACTTGAAATTATATACAAAAAGACGGAGAGCTGAAGACAATTACAAACAATTCTGTTCCTTGAAGAAAGACTGCGGTATGTCGGCCACCACATCTGCATCGTTCCCCGGCGATTTCAGAACAATCACCATCACGCATATTCGCGAGACCTTTCAAAATAATGTGGTGGTGGGCAGGCTTAAGGCTCGTCGGCGAATCCGTGGGATTGAATAATAGGGCAAGTAAAAATGCAAATCGTAATAACTTATGAATATATTTCTCCCAACTTATAGCCAAGGACCTAAGAGAAGAAGTTTGCCAAGGAATACAGCAATTCCAAACGAGGCTTAACGAGACCCTCGACGAGGTAGTTAATCGAATTCTGCAGCTGACTCCAATCCTGCCGGATGGTGCTTCTGATGAGAAGAAGAAAGGTATGTTGAACGACATTATCGCTGACAAGTTAGATGACTATAACTGACTTTTCATAATTTTTCAGAACACGAACAACAAACGAAAGAGTACGAAAAGTTTGTCAATGCAGTTTTCGCCCTCTTAGGTGAGTTCATGGAGTGCATCTGAACCACTGCGAAGAATTCTTGTTGCAAACGCTTGCCAATCTACCAGAAGACGAGCTGCCGGCCGAAATCGATCAGATGTAAGTGATTTTTTCCAACACATTCCAACTTCAACATGAGCTAATGATGATATTAAACCAAATTTATTATTTATGGTGAACAAGCTCAACGAAAGTGTTGCCAATAACTTCAATAAAGCCATTGCGGGACTTGAGACACTTACGAAGCATGGCTAGCAGTGGATAAAGGGAAATCGTAAAGTTGAGAAGATGCGACATGTAAACAAAAGTTGTCTATTCCCGTGTCAGCCGCCCTGCAAATAAATATAAAATGATATAAACGGCCAAAACGTCATTTGCCTCGATCGTATATATATCACCAAATAGTCAGATAATGAGCTTGAAAGATAAAGACGGCAGCCCGCTTGTGTCGACATATCTAATGAATCGATTGCTGGGTGTCCGCCATACAACATTTACTTTATCACAGTAGGCAAGTAGCTGTAATGTCATAATTAGCCCTCCGATATCGACGTATGTCGTGGCAGCGCAGTTTAATCATTTTACTTTGAATTAGTATCCGTTTTTTTGGCTCGTAAGAATGACCTGGACGTGACGATTCTAATTAGGGACTCGAAAGGTTCAGTGATTTCTAAACGCGATGAAAATCAAAAGCCGTGCAATCGGTCGGTTCGTGTGTAAAGAGGAGCAGGGAAGAGCGGTCTCCGTAAATCATTATCCTAATTTGTAATCGTTCGAGTGAAACCCGCGGTTACATGACATCCACGTAAAACATCGGGATCCAAGATCCATTTTAGGCAGATTTAGATAAGCAGGCGGGGCTCTTAAAGAGAGATAACACATTAACTCTCTTTTAATAGTTTTTTTTTTTTTTTT
>RBNI01005969.1:0-11887 GCA_003990745.1 Jimgerdemannia flammicorona
ACCCCTTCCTGATGAAAAACTACTTTATCTGATACTATTTCCACCCCCACTACTCTACTCACAGATCTTTATTACCAAACTGCAGTGTCATCTCCCCTGAGGACCCCAACCCACCCACCATCTAGTCAGCAGATCCCCCAACAGCCCCTCCCATCTTAACACCTTCTCCCACATCCCCAACTGCTGCTCTTCCTCAAATACAAAAAGCCAATGACCTGCCAGACCCACCCATATTACTAACACCCACCCTATAGTAAGCTAACTATCTCCTACCCCACCCACAAGCTGAGATCTCAAGTCCTCCCAGCGACCCCCCTCCCCTACCAGCCTATGCCCCACATCCAGTCTATCCCCTATTTTAGCCCAAAATTCCCCCAAAACCTCACACTCTCCCAGCCAATGTTCTGGCATCTGTACATGACCCCCAGCTCACCCAACATCATAACACTCCTCACAGTCAAATTGTCCACCATCTACCAAATGCCCTATATAGAAATTCAGCATGACATTCCTCTGCAACATTCTCCACCATACCACCCAGAACTTGGGGGGAAGCCACCTCCATACCTCTGCACTCCAAGACCAGATACTAGCCCAACCAGAGATAATATCATCAATAGTGATATTATCAAAGACTACCCAGATAGTATCTAAATCTATAGATAGCTTAGCAGTTATGGTATAGTTAGATTAGCCTTATATAATGTGACTGTGAACTGACTCAGCAGTCAGATGATCTCTTGATATATCAGATTACACTTGTACTATATAACTATATTCCAACTCAGCAAGACACTAAGTGCTATATCTATATTTAGTATAGTCCAGATAGCCCCTCACTAGTATAAATACCCCCTCTCCCAGATCTCAGAATTTCAGACTTGAATAACCCAAATACAACTTCTGAGCACTTCTCCACAATATCTCTTTATACAACTATATTTAGTATAGCAATATCATAAATAATAAATAAACCTATTTAATAAACCATATAATACTCTTAAGTAAATCTAATTCCTTTTAGATCTCACTCCTAACTCCATCATGAAATTTCCTAATTGGGTATTATCTGCAGTGATATGTCAATTCAACTAAGCTGGTCTTAGTTTCTTGAACTTCCTGAAATATGGAAAATCCTGAACATCCAGAACTAGTCCAAAAAAGAACTTTGGTTAAGACATCAATCTGATCTTAAAATCAATAAGTATAGAGAATGTACTCCATATAAAATTGATCTTGACCTTAAGAAAATAGTCTTCCAGAATATCCAGAACTTTCAAAAAACCCTTCCAGAACTATATAATAGTTATTCTAACAAGTAACCCTCTTATAAAGCACCATACTAAGGCTATAATTGAGACTGCCATAAATGAAAATATTACTATCACTCCATATACTAAGAACCGGTATACCAAAATTAACAATATCATAAGTATGTTTATAGAGGCTCTCAGTTTTTTCAAGATTCCACCAATCTCTCTCAAGGTTTTAGTAAGAATATAGCTATTATCACTACTACCAAACAAGTAAAAGCTAATGTTTTTCTCCTCTATAGTTATGATATTATTATACATCAGTCTCACTAACTTACTAAGACCACCACCACCAAGGCTGCTATTACTTCTATCTATCTGATCATTTCCATATCCAGTATGAATACTAACTCACCTTCACTCCTGATTACTTCAACTACAATGAAGAGACCAGAGAATACAACCTATATCTCCAGACAACCCTCAAGATTGAACCAACTACTCCACCACCCAAGTATGAGTGACATGAACCATAGCTGCCAGCTTACTACAACCCTGCAACTCATAGTGCTATAACCTATAGAAGGTATGCAGACAGTGAATCTGATGAAAGCAAGGATGATGTACCCCTCCTTTGCCCACTAACACCTTATCCAGCATATAAGACAGATGATGTCATCCTGTAGGATAGTGATGAAGTTCTAATGTATTATTACCTTAGCAAACAAGGAGAAGTAATCTGCGAACTACTCTTCCTAGATAACTACTTCATTAGAGATGATATCATTGATGGTAATGTCATCGAAGACTACTCAGATAGTGTCTAAACCTATAAATAGCTTAGCAGTTATAGTATAGTTAGATTAGCCTTATATAATGTGACTGTGAACTGACTCAGCAGTCAGATGATCTCTTGATATGTCAGATTACACTTGTATTATATGACTATATTCCAACTCAGTAAGGCACTAAGTACTACATCCATATCTAGTATAGTCCAGATAGCTCCTCACTAGTATAAATACCCCCTCCCCCAGACCTCAGAATCTCAGACTTGAATAGATCCAGACACTCAAGAACACTCCTGAATACTTCCCCACAATATCCCTTTATATAACTACTCCTAGTATAGTAATATCATGAATAGTGAATAAACCTATTTAATAATCCACAAACCACTCTTAAGTAAATCTGCTCCCCATTAGGTCCCACTCCTAACCCCATTACGAAATTTCCTAATTGGGTATTGTCTGCAGCGATATGCCAATTCAACTAAGCTGGTCTTAGTTTCTTGAACTTTCTGAAATATGGAAAATCCTGAATATCCAGAACTAGTCCAAAAAGGACTTTGATTGAGACATCAACCTGATCTTGAAATCAATAAGCATAGAGGATATACTCCATATGAAATTGATCTTGACCTTAAGAAAACAGTCTTCCAGAATATCCAGAACTTCCAGAAAACCCTTCCAGAACTACATAACAGTTACCCTAAAAAGCAACCTTCTTACAACTTGATAGCAGTAGTTTATAATCCAATTCTACTTCAAGATACTTTCTCACTCTGCTATAAAACCTTTTGCGAATTTCTATAAGTTGGTATAAAGTCTAATCTTTGAACTAGAATTCATCCTGAACCATCTGACAATCTGGAGAGAATTGAACCTGATGTACAAGGACAATTTGACCTCCACACCTGCAACAAGTGAGATAAACTTCATTTGAAGAAAGAAATACTTCAGTTAAATCAACAAATAGATGAAACCCTATTCACCGAACTCCTTGCTCTACACCCAGTAAGTCAGAATGAAGAAGGTCTTATAGAAGCCTTCTTTACTCTTCTCAACAAGAGTTTTGTCAGCTCTACAAATCTGAGTAATCTAGGACAACCATCAGCAGTCTTTCTAGCCTTAGTTTCTCATGAAGCTCAAGCCTCTGTAGCCAAGTGGCTCAACTTTACTGACTTTCACTATACCAGGACCAAGACCACATTATACTACTGATTCCAGAACAGCAAGATCCACTATATTCTTAAGGAAGAAGCAAGAGAAACTCTTCATCAACTACCTGACCCTGAACCAGAAGTAGGCTCTGCTATAGCCTCACCTGAATCAGAAACCAACACCAAACCAGAACTTGACTTTGAATTAAGTCCATTTGAAATCAGATATACAACTAATTCTATCTACTTTTACACTGAGCAAACCCAATTATATGGGAACCAAACCAAAGAGGAGGAGGAGTATCTCAGTGAATTCGATTCCAGATATACTACTAAAGAAGATGCACCTCTATCAGGACAGAATATACCTACACAGCAACAGATAGCTATCTATCAAGCCCTTACTCCAGACCCACAACTACTACTCCAGCAACTTACACAGACTCAAAGAACCCCATCACACTCTGCATCAGTATCTCAAGTAGTACTAGTAATATCACTAACAACAGTCCAACTGCCTCTAGTAAACAATATGGTGAATCAACAGATTCTAGATCTTATAGCCCAGGTAGCAATAATGGCAGCAACTATTACTACCTTAGCCAAACAGATCCAACCTACCAAAAATCTGAGCCTATCTATCTTCAATAGTACTATACAAGAAGTCCAAAGCTTCATTAGTATAGTTGACACCAACTTTGAAACCAATCAATGAACCAATGAGTGAGTTGCTGACTGCCTTCTGATAAATAATCAAGACCACACTCTAGAACAACTCTTTGCTATCACTACAGCCTATGTTTGCCAAGTTGTTACATTCTTCCAAGGACCTGCCAAAGAATGGTGGTGAACTCTTCCTGAAAAACCCCTCATATGGGATACTCAACCTGCAGTAATTGTTCAGAATATAGCAAACAATACCCCAGGATATGGAGTCCATCCTGCAGCCCCTGGACTGAAACAACTCATGATTGCTCAATACCACAGTGAAATCATGATTGCCAAATATTGAGTAAAACTCTACAATCTTAAATTCAATGTATATGGTAAGGAAGAATTCAAAACCTTCTATACAAAACTCAAGTTACTCCTGAACACCATTGGCCTAGGATATATTGTCAATGATGAAGCACGAAATAGTATAAGAACAGACTATCTATTCGATGTACTGCCTGAATGGCTTACTAGAAAAATCTGAGAACAAGGCTGCTCAGTTGGTTGTGATCACCAACAATAGTGTCTAGCAAGAATCAAGACCATGGTCAAGTGAATCCTAACAGCTGGACCAATTCTGCCCTGAAGACAATTCAACAACAAGGAAAAAACTTGGACTAAGAAAGAAGAACTCAAGTATGAAGCATCCTGAGCTCCCTCTATATCTACCTCATAGACACTCAGAAATCATGAACCTACCTAGCTGAGTACCTTCAAGAAACTCACTGAAGGAGAAAGGAATGAACTTCAAAGAAGTGGAATATACTTCTATTGCCGAAAGACAGGACATATGGCCAGTGCCTGCCCTAACCAAAAACCCCAAACAGCAATATGAGCAACTGTTACTACTCTACACCACCTCAATAACCTGACTACCAGAACACTGGACTTTGTCATATTAGGCAAACTGCCAAGGCTCCAACCAAAGGAAGTCAAAAGGCAGCTGGATATGATCTGTATGCAGCTGAAGAAGCTAGAGTTTCCAACCAAGAAGTCAAGCAAGTCTATACAGAAATCAGCATCCAAATCCCTGAAGGATATGTTAGAAGAATATGCTGTCACAGCAGCCTAGCATTGAAAGGACTCTCAGTAGAAGGAGGAGTCATTGATGAAGATTACATAGGCAAAATTATTGTCCTCATCCGAAACCATAGTTGGATACCCTTCAAGATCCCTATTGGTTTCTGCATCACCCAGATCCTATTTGAGAAAATCGAGTCAACTCTGACAGTCAAGGAAGTCCCTGAACTACTACCTACCATCTGAGGATCCAAAGGATTTGGCTCATCAAACAAGGCCCCAGCTCAACCTACCACAAGCAAAGAAGAACAATTCTACAAGAAAATTGAAGATGGATATGTATTAAGTGGCCAGTGCCCCCATGACATTGAATGTACTCTTTCCGAATGATCAATGATTGCTTCTCTTGTGTCAATGAATTGGCTCAAAGAAGAACCAATAGAAGGAAAGCCCCTATAACTGAAATCACTACCATTGGATCAGACAAACTGCTTACACTCCAAGCTTTTATCAACTGAGCACCTGTCAAGATTATGATAGACAGTGGTGCCTCAGATAACTTTATCAATAAAGAAACAGCCATCAGACTCAAGATCTTCACCTCTCTGATATAACAAACTCAAGCAGTTGCTACAGCTAATGGAATCTCACATATCATTAGTAAGGAAGTCCACAACCTGCCCTTCTGAATTGGTGACTACTGAGTATATATTATCCTCCAAATTGTACCACTTCCTGACAATGAAATCATCCTTGGAATCCCATGGTTGAAACAAGAGAACCCCATGATCAATTGGGTGAACCATTCTCTAACCATCAAGAAAGGATGCCACAACTTCAAACTACAAGGTGAAAAGGACCCACTCAACTCTAGTGATTCTGGACCAAAGATCACCCATATCAATAAGTTACAGCTGAAGAAATTGGCCAAGAAATGCCCTCTCTTTGCTATCTCCATCTGCCCATCCAAAGGAAAAACCAAGAACTCTGAAGAAGACTTTTCTAAAGTTGACAGCTATGTCAGACCCCTACTCCAGAAATTCTGAGATATATTTCCAAAGAAACTTCTGAAAGGCCTATCTCCCAAATGAGCAGTAGACTATATCATCAAGACCATTCCAGATGCCAAACCAGCCTTCAAGTCAATCTACTACATATCTCTAAGAGAAATTGATACACTCAAGAAAGAAATTGACAAACTCCTAGAATAAGAATTCATCAGATCTAGTGTATCACCCTATGGTGCACCAGTCCTCTTTGTTGTCAAGAAAGGAGGAGATTTATAAATGTGTATTGATTACCGAGATCTCAATGAACAGACTATTAAGAACTGTTGCCTACTATCCAGAATTGATGAAATCTTTGACAGGCTTACCAACCCACAATTCATGAGCTCTTTTGACCTGAGAAATGGTTACTGGCAAATTGCCATGAAAGAAAAAGATATCTACAAGACAGCCTTCCAAACTTGCTATGGATATTTCAAATTCCTGGTTATGTCCTTTAGCTTAACTAATGCTCCAGTAACCTTCCAGACTCTGATGAATACTATCCTGCATCTATATCTAGACAAATTTGTTATTGTCTACATTGATGACATCCTAGTCTTCAGCAAAACCCTGGAGGAACATCTTGAACACCTTGAACTAGTACTACTGAAACTCCAAGAAAACTGACTCTTCACAAAACTCAGCAAGTGTAAATTCCTCTTGAAGGAAATCCAATTCCTTAGATACATTGTCATGCCAAATAGAATCAAAGTGGACTCCAGCAAAATCTCTACAATCAAGAATTGGCCCAGACCCAAGAAGCTGAAAGACCTCCAGTCATTCTTGGGATTAGCAAACTATTATAGGTGATTTGTCACCAACTTTGCCAAAATCACTACTGCCCTCACCCAAATAACCAAATACAGCAAGAAAGAAGAGCAGCCCTGGACCATGAAACAAGAAAAAGACTTCAACAATCTTGTAAATTGGGGACCTGAATAAGATACTGCCTTTCAAGTACTAAAGGATACCTTGATAACCACCCCAGTACTTCAAGTGGCAAACCCTGCCCTACCATATGAAGTTACTACTGATGCCTCTGACCTAGCTCTTGGAGCAGTACTTATGTAAGAAGGACACCCTGTGGCCTATCACTCTCAAAAGTTCAATGATGCCAAAATCAACTATGCAACTCATGAGAAGGAAATGCTAGCTATTGTAGACACTCTGATCAAATGATGACCATACCTAGAAGGAGTACACTTCACTATATTAACTAACCACAAGTCATTAGTCAACATTAAGACACAGACTACCCTTTCTTGAAAGTAAGCCAGATGGATAAAAGTCCTCACCAACTTTGACTACAAAATTCAGTATTACTCTGATAAGAAAAATATTGTTGCTGATACAATCTCCAGACCACTAATCAAAGAAGTTATCCAAACTCTCACATTGGTTACTAACTCTATCATGGAACAAATTATTATAGCATGCGCTGATGATAAAGAAGCTCAAGCACTCTGAGAAATTCTGAACAGTAATGATGCTGACAAGCATACCCAATACAACCAATACCAACTCAAGGATAATACTATCTACTACAAGAACAGATTGTATGTTTCAAATAACTGAGACCTCCGAAGGACTATCCTATTTGAATGTCATGATACCCCTATAGCTGGACATTTAGAATTTGATAAATACTATGAGGTTATCTCCCAAAACTTCTATTGGCCCTACATAGCAGATCAGCTAAAGACCTACATCACTTCCTGTGATGCCTGCCAATATAACAAGTCCTCAACACTAGCAAAACCTGGCCTACTCCACCCTATCCCAGTACCATCTACTAATTGGAAATAAATCTCTATAGACTTCATTGTACAACTACCTCAAACCAAGAACAGGGAAGATGCAATTGTTGTCTTTGTAGACTATCTCAGCAAACAAGCCCACTTTGTGCCAACTACTATTACCGCAACAGCACCAGACATAGCTACACTCTTGTTTGACAATATCTTCCACTATTATAGTCTTTCTAAGATCATTATTAGTGACTGAGACCCAAAATTTACCAGCCATTTTTGGAAAGCCCTCCATGGACACCTTGGAATGAAACTTGTACTATCCACAGCCTTTCACTCCAAAACTGATGACCAAACTGAAAGAATGGACCAAACTCTGGAACAGATGCTAAGGAACTATGTTTCCTACAGACAAGATGATTGGCATGAACACCTCACTATAGTCAAGTTTGCCTATAATAACAGCAAGCAAGTCTCTCTTAAAATGACTCCATTCTTTACCAACACTGGACAAAACCCAAACACTCCTCTGACACTTATCCAAACTACTGATAAACCCTCTACAGTCAAAGCTGTTGAAGAATTCCTGCTCTGAATGCATAATCTAAGCTAGATTGCAATTGAGAATTTATCGCGAGCTCAAGAACAACAGTCACAGTATGTTAATCAACACTGCCAAGAAAAAACCTTTAATATTGGAGAAAAAGTTCTATTGGATATCCGAGGATACTGAGTTGATAACCTCAAGTACAGACTATCTATAAAACTGAACAGCAAGTTTATTAGACTATTTGAAGTCATCTCACAAGTCTCTCCAACCTCCTACAAATTGGTGCTACCAGATACCATTAAGATTCACTCAGTCTTTAATGTCCAATATCTTAAGCAATACAATGAGAATAATGATGAACTATTCCCAAACCGAACCACCAAGCCACCTGCACCTATCATTATTAATGACCAAGAAGAGTATGAAGTTGAACAAATTCTCAACAAATGTGACAATAAGAACCACCCTGAGTACCTTATCAAATGGAAAGATTACCTGATCCATGATGCAATATGGGAACCCAAGACTAATCTCCAGAATGCTACTGACTTAGTTCAGGAATATGATTCCTTAAATAACTAAAACCGAATATCTGACACCTATCAGTACATACTATATATTACTCTCCAAAAAAAATTATAATTATTATGAACAAATCAAGAACTCAGCAAGTTAAGACAAAAGAATACTGACTCTCTGAAAAAATAGCAAAACTGAAAGCAAGCCTATTCTCCCCATACTACTGGTGGGAAATGAGGTATAGACATTTAAGAAGATTCCTTAGAGAAAATTCTCCAGCAGTAAATAATATCAGAATCACTTCCAGTGCATAGCATTGAACACACAACCCTTTAACATATGAATCCAATACATTAGGCAACTGTACTACAAGTATGCCACTTTCTGAAAAAATAGACTTTACCAGACTTTTGACCTCCCAAATAGTGTAACAACACTAGAACAAAATTAGAAGGTCATGATGAGGACATCAAAAGCTAAGAAGGGGAGAGTTGCAAGTACATAACCTCTAAGCCACTGAAATCACACATCACCCTCTGAACAAGCCACCGAAATCATATGCAACCTTCAAACAAATCTGGAAATCATCTGCAAGATCATGAAGCTGAGTCAAACTGAAGTCACAGTACACAAAGCTGAGTCAACATGAAGTTGCAGAATACAAGATTCACACAAACAGAATCTTACTGATCAGGACTAAATACATATATACTAAGCATCGAGATGTAATGAAATAAAGAACCAAAATAAACAACAACCACAACTTCTGAACATATACAAACATGACTACTGAGATCTACAACTGCATTCATGCTGACATTTGGAATGTTATTGTCAACTGAGCTACACCCCCTCTACCTCTTATGAATATCTATAGTCTAGCACCCCTCTACTTCATGGAAGCCTGATGGAATACCCTGAACATGCTTAGTAAGGCTCACCAAATTGGATAAATCTCAAGCTACTACCAGATCGGCCACCTTCTGAAAGACATGATCGAACATCACCATGACATGGATATTATCCAGATGTCTCAACATCAGAAACTCATTGCCTATAAATACCAAGAACTCTTCTATGAGTATAGCACCTTTATCCCCTACCTCTAAGTTACTACCACTGAAATGGTTACTATCCTGTCCTATGGTCAAATCAATGACATAATACAAGAACTCAACCACAAGTACCTCAAGTATGTCCAGACCACAGACAGAACCTTCTCACACCCTGATGACCATATCCTGCAAATGCCCCAAGTTGGATATGCCATAAAGGACATCTATGATATAATTCAATTCGATGAAGATGAAGCAGAAGATAATGATCCCTCTGATGCCAACATGACCTTAAGCCAAGGATCTCTGCCAACCCTGATCACACTGTCAACCTTACTAATGAACTTATAACAGTTCATAACTACATACAAGACTTATTGGAATAATGACCACTGGCATAAATATCAATCTGCCTTCACTCCTGATTACTTCAACTATAATGAAGAGACTGAAGAATATAACCTGTACCTCTAGACAACCCTTGAGATCAAACCAACCACTCCACTACCCAAGTATGAGTGACATGAACCACAGCTACCAGCTTACTACAACTCCACAACTCATAGTGCTATAATCTATAGAAGGTATACAGATAGCGAATCTGATGAAAACAAGAATGATGCCCCCTCCTTCATCCACCAATACCTTATCCAGCATATGAGACAGATGATGCTATCCTGTGGAATGGTGATGAAGTTCTAATATATTATTACCTCAGTGAACAAGGAGAAGTAATCTGTGAACCACTCTTCCTAGACAACTACTTTATTAGAGATTATATCATCAATGGTGATGTCATCAAAGACTACCCAGATAGCATCTAAACCTATAAATAGCTTAGCAGTCATAGTATAGTTAGATTAGCCTTATATAATGTGACTGTGAACTGACTCAGTAGTCAGATGATCTTTTAATATATCAGATTATACTTGTACTATATGACTGCATTTCGACTTAGCAAGACACTAAGTACTACATCTATATCTAGCATAGTCCAGATAGCCCCTCACTAGTATAAATACCCCCTCTCCCAGACCTCAGAATCTCAGACTTGAATAGATCCAGACACCCAAGAACACTCTTGAATACTTCTCCACAATATCCCTTTATACAACTACTCCTAGTATAGCAATATCATGAATAGCGAATAAACCTATTTAATAACCCACAAACCACTCTTAAGTAAATCCACTCCCCATTAGGTCCCACTCCTAACCCTGTTATGAAATTTCCTAATTGGGTATTGTCTGCAGCAATATGCCAATTCAACTAAGCTGGTCTTAGTTGCTCCTTTCTCCACTACCTTACTAGTCACAAGATTTGGTAAGTGACCTTTCAAGTCCCCTTTCTCCTATTATTATCCCCTCTACCTTGGGTTGGTTTGCTGTACCTACAGGGGTATGGTGGGAGGAGGGCAATGGTGATGAGTTGCCCCTTTATCAGTATCAGATCGGTGCTTCCTTCTCTTTTTCGTGGATTCTGGTGCCTTCAGCTGCATCTGGGGTATACCTGTTTTGGTGCAGCACCTTCTTCCTTTTGCCATCGCCAACAAGGAGTTGTCTTGATGTGTCTCGGGCTATGTAGGGAGTTGGCTGACCTTGGGCATCAAGTGCTCAGTATAGATTACCTGCAGGTCCTCAGTACCTGTGGTGGGGCCCTCTGGCTTTAGCAAGCTTCCCGGTGAGTATGGTTCTGGCATAGGTGACTGTTTTTCGGGTGTTGTCGGGATGGGAGGGGAGATGGCCATCACAGATAGGAGGAAGGGCGATATGGTGGACCAGTAGGGTGCCAGGCTGGGTGTAAGCGCACAACTTCCAAGCCACCAAAATCACACGCGATCTCCGAACAAATCTGGAAATCACCTGTAAGATCACGAAGCTGAGTCAAACAGAAGTCACAGCGCACAAAGCTGAGTCAATACCAAGTCACGGAACACAAGATCCACACAAATGGAATCTTACCAATCCAGAACAAATGCATATATACCCAGCCCCAAGACGCGTCGAAACAGAGAACCAAAACAAATAACAACTACAA
>RBNI01005970.1:0-11887 GCA_003990745.1 Jimgerdemannia flammicorona
GGGCTCTTCTGGGAATACAATGGCATGGGTTCTGGGAATGCAGATAACTCGGAAGTGGCAGCTTCAACTGGAAATATGGCGGATAACTTGAAAATGGTGGATGACATGGATTCTTCAGAATCGGCGGGCTTCTGGGAAATAACTCAGATGACGCAGATAACTTGGATATTGCAGATTCTTCTGGAATCAGCGGCTTCAACTGGGAAACAGTGGCGAAGTTCTTCCTTGAACTTGGGCAGCAAATCTTCAGGCTTATCTAGCAAGCGAACCAAAAATGGACTTGTTCTTTGTATTGGAAAGTGGACTGGAGTGAAAGAGAAGAGAACCAAGCTCACAACTTCTTGGCAGTGGCTCATTGGCAGGCATATCTCCTAAGTGTTGCAATCCTTCCTGGATCAAGTGGCTTTTGGCAGATATTTCTCCTAAGTATACCAGACAATTGACTTTTGCTTTGATTTGTATTCAACTTTCAGACTGAGGTTTATTCACTCTTGTCTCTGGGGTAATTTATACAAGTTGGTTGCTATCTGGTTGCTATGTGGCTAACTCTAGATCTGCTACTTATAGCAGGTGTACAAAGTCTGTACAGTGTATAGGACCTGTACAGTATATAGAGTCTGTATGGTGTACACAGTCTGTACAGGTAAACAGACCCTATCTGATATGTCTAGCTAATTATAAGTGTGGTGGCATGAGTAACTATAATATACTAGATGTTATGCTGAGAGCCTATATCATCTGGTTAAGTATGCCAATTGTTTGCATTATCTGGCTAAGCTATAATTTGGGTGGTACATTTTGGTCTGTTACATCAGCCCCCACTGAAGGATAGTCTGTCCCAGACTGTTCTTCAGTCATCATCCCAATAAGCATAGGCTGCTTCTGCATCTATACCTGTTCCATCATCTTCATAGGGTCACTCTATTCTATGGGCTCTTCTTCTTCTTCAGGAAATAGAATTTTGACAGAATTGATGATACTCAAATAGGTAATAGAGTTCATTCCTTGAATGTTATTCAGAGAAAACTGTGCCTGTATCAGAGCTGTGACATTTTGTTTATAAATGGTATATAGTCTGTCTGCAGCAGTAGTGTCTCTTCTGGTCAGACCTGTGGTATTCCTGATGTATGTCTGCTCTGGGGCTGAAAGGTTCTGCAATTGTTCACTGATTGCATAATAGGCCTATAGTTGATGGACTTATAGTAGGTGTCTGGCCAAGGTGAGGTTTTCTTAGTGAACTTGGATCTTTTGAAGAGGGTTTCCATGAATTTGGTGGTATCTTCTGTCTATCCTTGGTGGGTTGCATATCTGATGAGAGCTAGGATGTCTTTGCCTAAATCATAGATCTTGAGGGTCCTTCTTCCTGGCTTTTTGATCTGGCTTTTTCAGATCTGGCTTCAGTTGTCTCCTCTCTTTAAAGTATGGATTGCAACATCATGACTGAGATGAATCTTCTGATGTCTACAGTCTCAGCAGTCAGGATGTCTTCTATGGTTGCAATATCTCATTGCTCACAAATGATGTTCCCAGTTATTGATCTCTTGTTGTCTTGGGAATCAGTACCCATCTTGGTCATAGGTGGGTGAAAGAGTTGACAAGGGATATATTTCTGTCTGGGTGAAGAAGCCTTGTCTCCTGAATTGGCTTTGCAATTTGGTGGTAACTTCTTGAAAGATAGTTGACTGTGCAAGTGTGTTTGAGGGTTCTGGTCTCTGGGGCCTATGCCTCTCCTGTTGGTCTAATAAATAACACTGATAACAGTAGTCTCAGAGAGAGTGGAAGACCATTTGGTTTGGACATCTTCCTAGCCAAAAGGCTTTTTCATGGTGAGTTTCTTTCTTGGGGATAATGGTGATTGTACTGGGTCCTTCTTCCATATTCCAAGGTTCATTGTCCTCAGGTGGCATCTATCGAGGGTTATCTCAAGGAATGAGTTCAGGGACTTCTTCCTCCTCGGATACTTCTTGTTCAGGAACTTCTTGGTCAGAAGTTTCTTCTTCCTCAGATGATTCTTGACCCCAAATCACTTGTATTTCTGTAGCTTCAGTTACAGGTGTTTCTGGAATGTGTCTGCATTTCTTCTTCTTCTTTTTGCAATCTGGGCAGGCTATGCCAGGTGATTTCCTTGTTCCCATGATCTTGGAGGAGTGCTCAGGACACTTGTGTCTCTTGAGGCATGTAGGGCATCCTTTGGCTTCTCCTGCAATGGCTCTAATGGTGATAGGGAAGGTATTCTTGGCCCACACATTGTCTTCTGGTCTGTCATCCACCAGGTTAATTCAGGGATTGAGTCTGGGATCATTTCCATCTTCAGATTCTTCTTCCTCTACTGTAGTAGACTCCTCACTACTGGCATATTCTTCTTGATTAGTGGCCTTCTTCTTCTTCTTCAATTGCTTATAGCTGGTCACCTTAACTCTATACTTCTTGCCTTAGTAGTCAAACTTGAGTATTTGTTGACCAATATCGCCAACTGCATTCATTTCCTTCATCCAGTTGGTGCCAAGAATCATGTCATAGGTGACAGCTTCAGTGACAACAGCTTTTGGGATAGAAAACTGAATGTGTCTGAGAGAGATGGTAATATTTCATACTTTTCCAAGAGGTTGAGTTTGGGCTTCATCTGCTACTATGATGCTTAGGTTGGATGATCCATTAATGAGCCATTGGAGGGTGTCCAAGAATCATTTGGCAATGACACAGACAGCTGCTCCTATGTCTATGAGGATTTTTACTTTTTGTCCTCCAATGTCTCTATGTAAGTAGGTGCTGACATGTCTTTCAGCTGCTTGGACAGGGATGGAAGCTGGTTCTTGCTGTGGGATTGGAACTTGACCAGTGCTAGACCTGATGGTTCTCAGCAATTTGTTTTGGACCCCAGCTGATATCAGTTGCAGGAACTACAGGAGAGGGACTTCCATCTTGGCCTCTTGAATCTTCTACCAGGCTTTGTTGTAAATGTCTCTAGGCATGGTCTTTGGGGTGTTCTTTTTCTTGGGCTTTGGGGCAATGAGTTCCCATTCTTCTTGTTTCATTTCTTCATCTTCTGGTGGCAACTCATTTGTTTCAGAGACAAAAGGTGAAGGGGTTTGGGGAGGTGTTTCTACTTATTCTTCCTCATGTTCTTTGTCTTCTTCTTGGATAATTCTTCTGCTGATGTTCCTGGATGGCCTTCCCATAGGTCTCTTCCTTTTCTCTACTGGATAAACTGTTTTTTGGGAGGTGACCTTGGTAGAGTACAAATCTAGGTCACTATAGTCTTTACTATTACTTGCTTCCTCGAAATCTTCCACAGAATGGGCTACAGTCTTCTTGTAATGGGTGTCATTCCTTCGGTTTGGTGGTTCTCAGTCCCTTTGTTCACTTTTTATATTGTCACATTTGGGGGCATAATGTCCAAATTGTTCACAGTGGAAGCATTGGACTTGGGCTCTGTCTTTGACAGGGTACCTTCTTTCTTCTTACTGGTAATTCCTGTTATCTCTTGGTGGATAACCTTGGCTCCTCTGTGGTGGGTATCCTCTGTTGTCTCAGTAGTCCTGATTATCACATGTTGTGAGTTTTTCAATCTGTCCAAACAGCTGGTCTAACTTGGAGCTGAGGTCTTGAATTTTGCTTCTATCCTTCTTTCCTTCCTTGGCTGGCCTTCTTTCTACAGATCTTTCTTGTCCTTGGAGGAGTCCTTGTAGGGCTTTGACCAGGATGTCTTCTTTATCTCCTTTCTTATCATGATCACTCCAAGTAGTTCCTTGTCTGATATCAAAGAATCCTTGAACTACATCTACTTGTTCTTCAGACCTTCTGATGCCTAGGGTGTGGATGTGCTGGGCAATGTTTGGGGGAATTCCATTCATGAAGATCATTGGACCTATGATGTCCTGGTTTGTGGCATTGCACCCAGCAGCATGCATTCTCTTCTGGATTCTTGTGAAGAAGGCTCTGGGTGATTCTCCAAGATTCATCTTCATCCTCATGATAGATTTCTGAGCCTTGTGGTGGGTTTTGTTTCCTGAATACTTTTCAATGAGCCAGTAGACCATGGCCTGATATCTAGCTCATAAGACATTACTGCTTGTATATGTCTCACCAGTTCTGAATCTGGGTTGTTTGCTGTTTGATGGAAAATTCCCCTCCATCAGAGAGATTCCTCAAGGCTGTGATTCTTTCAATTCTTAAGGAATTCTCTGGGGTCTTCCTCTGGGTATCTTGCAAAGGTTGGTAATGAGGTGGCCATTTTGTTGTCACTTTCTTCTGATTCTGGTTCAGGTTCGAATTCTGATTCTGATTCACTTTCTGAACTGTTACTGGAGATGAGGGTGCTTGGGTATCTTGAAGATGGTGTTCTGGACCTTGGATGAAATGGAATAAGCCTAGGTATTCTTGTAGGAGCTACTTCCAACTCTGCAAGGGGTTGTGGTAAAGGTTCTACTGGTGAGATTGGTGGGACTGATATGGGGTGTCTAGCTATAAGGGCTTGGGTTCATGTGATAAGATCTTCTAGTTCTTGTGCAAGTTCTTCGAAATTTCTAGCAGGACTGCCTGTATTGTCTGGTTAATCTGGTTGGGGATTTCAGACTGCACTACCTTCTGCTTCTGGTTGAGATCCTTTTGATGCTGGGTAGTTGGCAAGTCTTGATGTGATTACTTCTCTTCCTGTCCAAATACTGGTGATGACTGGTTCTCCTGTAGTGGCAGAGATTGGTATTGTATCAAATGTATCCAGTTTGACTGTGGGTTCTTGTGAGCTGAAAAGTCATGTCGATTTTAGAAATCTTTCCAGTTGAGCTCCCAAATGTAACATGTCTGGCTCAATGGAGGCAAATTACAAGGTTGGGGGTTGATGTAGTTTGGCTTGAGCCCCCAGTTACTTTGTCAAAAAGCAACAAAATGTTCAAAGATTCCCGAGGCCCTTGTTGGTGTTTAGTGGTATAATAGTCAAAGGCTGGATATCTGCAAGCAATTCTGGCGATTTCCTTATTGGGACAGTTCTCTGGGTATAGCGGCGATTTGTGTGTGAAAGGATTTCCTTCTTGGGTCAACTGGGAATTGATAGAATTCATGTGAGCATGACAGGTTTCTTATTTGGGTCAACTGGGTATGCCACAATTTGTGTAGCACAACAATCTCTGTGAGTGACGGTCTGGCAATTTTGCAGTTCTCCTTCTTGAGTGACAGGTAATCTTTGTGTAGTGCAGCTGGTTCCTTATACATTACATTCTGATAATTCAGCGGATAACTCGATTTGGCTTACTGGAAACAACAAACAACTCGGACATCGCAGATTCAGCTTCAACTGGGAATACGACTTGAATGGCACAAGTTCTTCTGAATTAGGCTCTTCTGGGAATACAATGGCATGGGTTCTGGGAATGCGGATAACTTGGAAGTGGTGGCTTCAACTGGAAATATGGCGGATAACTTGAAAATGGCAGATGACATGGATTCTCTAGAATTGGCGGGCTTCTGGGAAATAACTCGGATGGCACAGATAACTTAAATGTCACAGATTCTTCTGGAATTGGCGGCTTCAACTGGAAAACAGCAGCAAAGTTCTTCCTTGAACTTGGGTGGCAAATCTTCAGGCTTATCTGACAAGTGAATCAAAAACAGACTCATTCTTTGTATTGGAAAGTGGACCAGAGTGAAAAAGAAGAGAACCAAGCTCACAACTTCTTGGCAGTGGCTCATTGGCAGGCATATCTCCTAAGTGTTGCAATCCTTCCTGGATCAAGTGGCTTTTGGCAGGCATTTCTCCTAAGTGTACCAGACAATTGACTTTTGCTTTGATTTGTCATATTCAACTTTCAGACTGAGGTTTATTCACTCTTGTCTCCAGGGTAATTTATACAAATTGGTTGCTATCTGGTTGCTATGTGACTAACTATAGATCTGCTACTTATGGCAGGTGTACAGAGTCTTTACAGGTAAACAGACCCTATCTGGTATGTACAGCTAATTATAAGTATGGTGGCATGAGTAACTATGATACACTGGACGAAGCATCTCTTTCCAGTACCATTCGGGTTACACAACCTTTGGAGAGCACTTACAACATCGTTTTTGGCAAAAAGAGACTAACAACATGGCAACTGTCAAGCAACCTGAGGTGCGTACTGGGCAGGGTGGCCCAAGTGCTTTTGACTGGCAGCAGGTGGGGCAGGGTCCAGGCCTGGGGGGGGGTATGAGGGGGCTACTGGCGGGTGGATGTGGTAGGGGTGGAGGAGGCGGCGGAGGCTCTGGATCTGGGAGTGCGAGCTTCATGGAGATGGTGAAGGGGAGACAACAGACATCAGGGCTGGAGGGCTGGCTGAGGAAGGGCAAGGAGACTGAGAAGGAGAAGGTGCCAGTGCAGGGGGGAGCAGCCCTTGGAAGAGGGGGCAGTAGTGCTGGGGGAGTAGCGGCTGGGGGGAGTGTGACTGCTGATGGCGGTGGAACTGTCGATCTGGAAAAAAATCAAGATGTGACGGCTGATGGCGAGGTTGAGCGGCTGAGGCTTAGACATCAAGGGGACTTGGCGGATGGTGTAACGGGTCTGGTAGTGGCCCCGTTACTCAAAAAATCGATCTCGGCATTTGCGGTCACACTGTGCTTCCAGGGCCTAGCGGTGATGGCGAAAATGGTGTTGGGGCTCATCGCTAAGCAGGTGGCAGGGGCTGCATCCATGAAGTTTTTGAAGGGACTGGAGGGAGTGGAGGTTGGTTTTGAGGAGGCAGCGCCATTGGAGGAGGCGTTGAAGGTTGGATTAGTAGTTAGAGAGGTGTGTGTTCTGATGGCACATTGTCTGAAGTGGGATCCCAGGGTGGTCCAACTGCTGGTGAAAGGAGTGCCGACAGTGACAGCAATGGAGACGAGAAAGAGGGTTGAGGACTTCATGGCAGAATATGGTGAGGTGGTGGATGTCGGCTTTAGGGTCTGGGAAGGGATGATGCTCAGGACTGGGGACGTGGATGTGCGGATTAGGCTGGCTGGAAAGGAAGCTACTGGGAAGGCGAGGGACTGGCCTTCAGCAATGGTCTGGGGAGCGATTTTGTGTAAGATGGTGAGGGTGAAGGGAAGTGAGGAGGAGGAGGAGGACCTGTTGGAAGCGCTGGAAGAGCTGAGTGGTGCAGTGGAGCAGAGGGCGAAGGCTTGGAGGGCCTTTGAGGAGGCGACGCACTTGGAGGTGGTGGATGGGAAGCGGGTTCGAGTGAGCAAGGTGTAGTGGGAACGTGATCAGGGACGTAAGAGGCAGAGGGAATTGCTGGAGAAGATGAAGGGGGGACCTCAGAAGGGGCCGAGCAAGGTGGTGACCACGGCAGGGGCCAATGCAAGTGTCTGGGCAGATGAGGGAGGTGAAAGTGCTGGGAAGGAGACTGTTGAGAAAAGGGAGATGTCTGGCAAGGACCTGTATGCTGATGGTATGCTGGAGGTTTGGGATGAGACATGGGAGAATTCTCCAACACCTACTCCCCTCATCAGGCGGGGCCCAGCTTCCTGAAACAGGGTAGAGGAGGATGTACCAATGAAAGGGGCCCAGAGAGTGCAATTTGGAGTTCCGGAGGCAGCAAATGGGAGACAGGTGGTGGCAGTTGGTGAGGAGGAACTGGGGACGTCCCAGAGGAGTGGGATGAGGCTGCGAGTGCTGGAGCTGACACCACAATGCTGGATGGGGGGAGGCCAGCGACCCCTGGAGGAAAGGAGGTGGGGAACCTTCTTTGGATATGCAGAATGATGAATAATCTGGCAGCTGAAGAGCTCGGAGAGGTGGATCTGAGGGTGATGAGCAATGAGCATTGGGCGAGGGTTTTACAGGGGGAAGGGGTGGTAATGGCATTGAAGGCGGAGATCCTGGCGGTGTATCTGGAGGAGGAGGGCTATGAGGTAGATAAGGAGCGAGAGGCAGAGATGACAGTCATTGTGGGAGAGAGGGCTGAATACTGCTGGAACAAACGCCATGGACTGCAGCTCTGGCAGGAGGCATGCATTGAATACCAAGAGGAGTTTGAGGAGAAGGCAGATGAAGAGATGAATGAACTGCTGGCTGGATTGGAGGCTCAGAGGGCAGAAGAGGAGGAGGTGGATGCGGAATACAATCTGGACATGGCACAGGAGGAGATGAGCATGGAGCAGTAGAGATCCATTGACAACATATCATATTCATTATGAACAGTACAACCAACATTTTTTCTTTGAATGTGAATGGGTTACGGCAGGCTACTCGATGTAGAAACATTTTTTCTTGGATGAAAGGATTGGAGGCCGATCTCTTCCTGTTGCAGGATGTTAGGTGTGAGGATGATTCTGATAAGAAGGAGTGGACAAAGGAATGGGGAGGTGCAGCAATTTGGAAGAGCAAGGTTGGAATTTTGGTTCGGAAAGGCAGAGGGGAGATACAGGATGTGAGATGCTGAGGGGAGAGACTAGTCTGGGGAGAGTGGATTTGTGCAGGTTGGGAGCCAGTTACAGTTGGCTCCTGCTGCTGTCCTGCAGTAAGGAGTGAGTGGGTAGATTGGTTGGCAGGTTTACTGGAGAGTGGGAACTTTGTAGAGGCTGGGGTGGATATGCTTGGGGGTGACTTCAATATGGTTCAGGACACACTATTGGATAGAACAGATGGAGGGCGAGGTGCTGAGAGCAGGAGTGGTGGACTGGCAGCATGGGAGGAGGTCGAGAGACTAAGTGCACTGGTAGATGCTGGGAGGGAGTGCTGGGGAAATAGGAGGGTTTATACACATTGGGCAGGGGGTCTGGGGACAAGAATCAACTGGATTCTGACAGCCAGCTGCTGGGGCCTAGATGTTTGGAAGTCACTGGAGGTAGAATGGTGTCCATGGTCGGATCACTGGGGGCTTTTGGGACAGGGGCACTTTGGGGGAAGTGGGGATGGGCCTGGACATTGGCACCTCAATTCCTCTTTGTTAGATGACAAGACCTGGTGGGATGGGTGGGCTATGGACATTCAGCGGTGGGTAGAGAATTGGTGGCAGGAAGGTGTCTCAGTTGGAGTTCGGTGGATGAGGATGAAGGAGATGGCCAGGATTTATTGGAGTGAGGCTGGCAAGGAAGCTGGGAAGCAGAGGAGGCGTAGAGTGTATTGGGCTTCTACTAGATTAACTAGGCTCCTGGAGGAGGGGGCGAGGTTAAAAATGCTGAAGGGAGACAATGATTGCAGGTTAAGGAGGGCGAAAATGGAGGTCGGGGAACTACAACAGGTGCTGCGGGAAGAGGAGGAAGCGAGGGTACAGGGTTTGGCAGCATGTCTTCACTGGCAGGATTTGGAGGAAGGGGAGAGGCCTTCCAAGTTTCTTACAAGGGCTCTTAGGGCGAGATGGGTACAGCAATGGTGGGAAGCAGTGTTAGACTCCGAGGGTGTACTGGTGCATAGTGTACAGGACATTTTTGGATCACTGAAGGAGAGATGGAGTGGATTGTGGAGTGAGGAGGAGGGTGGGGCAGATGTCATGATGATTGACCGAGCGTTGGAAGATTGGCACCCACCACAAGTTGAGGGGCTGGATGACCTGGTGATGCCAGTATAGGAAGATGAGATCCGCCAGGTTCTTGCCGCGACAATGTCAGGAACGGCGCCTGGAGAGGATGGTCTGCCCTGGGACTTTTGGAAGCGAATGGTTGGAGTCCCAGGGGTGATGGAAGAGATGACAGAATTGTGGGACTCCATTCTACAGACTGGGAGGTGGGTGGGGGAGCAGGACCTTGGGCTGGTGACATTACTCTATAAAAACAAAGGAAGGCAGGAGGATTGGAGGAACTGGTGGCTGATAATGTTGCTTGATATGGACAGGAAGTTGGTGACCAAAGTGGTGGTGGCAAGACTACAGAAGGTGGCCCAGCAAGTTGTGGGTATGGAGCAGAGAGGATTTGTGGGTGGTTGGCTCATCAGGGATGGTACTGCCTGGGTACATGGAGTTATTGAAGGGGCAAGAGCCTGTGGACTGGATGGGCGGCTAGTCTTCTTGGACCAGGAGAAGGCCTATGACTGGGTGTGAAGAGTCTGGCTGGCGAAAGTTTTGGATAGGATGGGGGTTCTGTCCCAATTCTGGTCAGTGATGGTCAACCTACTGGAAGAGAGTAGGGCTGTGCTCATGTGCAATGGTCATTGAGGGGTAGCATTCCCCTTGGGCAGGGGGGTGCCCCAGGGGGACCCATTGTCCCCCATTTTGTATGCTCTTTCTCTGGAATCCCTTATGGATAGAATTAGGCAGAAGATAGAAGGACTCTCTGTTTTTGGCATAGGATGGAAAGTTGGGGCCTTTGCAGATGACATAGTGGTTGGGTTGGGTTCGATTGCTGATGTTGAAGAGCTCAAGAAGACTGTGGAGTAGTATGAGGAGCACTCAGGAGCGAAGTTGAATTGGCATAAGTGTGAAACAATGGTGCTTGGCAATGGTCTGGTGAGAGGGGAGGTTATAGGAACAATCATCCCCAACAGTGAAGCAGTGTGGTACCTGGGCATCTATCTGTCAGTCTATGGGTCGGTTCTGCCCAGGCTCTGGTGGGAGCAGAGGATTGGAATCTGGGAGGAGGCCCTGCAGAGTTGGGGGGGAAGACATTTTTCTCTGGTGGGATGGGTTTCGATTTTGAATGTCTACTGGCTGCCAAAGCTGTGGTACCTGGCATATCATCTGGACTTCCCAGCTTGGGTGGTGAAGTGATTGGTGAAGTCAGCGAAGGGATGGATTTGGGCTGGAAGGCAGAGTCAGATTGGTTGGGAGACCTTGTCCCTACCAGTGGCAAGAGGTGGTCTGGGGCTGGTTGATTTCCCGAAACGGTTATGCTGCTTACAAGCATAGTGGCTGAAGAGGGCAGTAGAATTGAGAGGGGGTGGCTGGGTCCCTCTGCTACAGAAAGTTTGGGAGAGGCGGACATCACTAAGGGGCACAACTGGGGATCTCCTTGCATTAGTTGGACTTCAGGATACTAAGCAATTGCGATATAGAGGATTTTGGTGGGGGATAGCAGAGGGGGTGCACTGCATTGGGATTCGTTGGCAGGGGAATGAAGGAGAGGAGGATTGGGGCCCGGCGATGTGGAGATGGGATCATATACTGCTGGGTGGTGCCCCTTTAATTGAGTTCGACATTGGTGATGACGTGGAGTGCCAGGGGGGACCAGGCCAGGATCTGTGGCCTAGCGGTTGGCAAGGAGTTGGAATCGGCGAAGAGTGGGACTGGCATGGTGTTTGGACTTGGAGTACTGCAGTGAGAGGGTGGATGCTGCCTAAGTACTGGGTAGTCTGGTGGCGCATGCTGCGGAGGAATGTGATGCTCAACTTTTGCTCTAGACATCTCGTCGTAGGAGGGTGCTTTGACTGTGAGGAGTGCCATAATGTAGGGCAGGAGGGGGGTTGGGTGCAGACGCCTGAACATTGGCTAGGAGAGTGTGAGGTGTTGGGGGATTTTTGGTGCGCAATTGGGGAACGCCTGGGGGTATGGCGTAGGGGAGATGACGTACGAGGGAGGTGGGAGGACTTGAGGGACAGATTGGTAGGGGGGATAGGGAAGGAGTGGATTACATTGGGCTGGGCATTGGCTATTTGGGTAGGACTGGCCAGTCACTGGTTATTTGTTTTTGAGGATGGAAGCAGACAGAGCTTGGGAGACCAGTTGGTGCAGTGGCACAGGCTGATGGAAGACACCTTAACGGGTTGGTGGCTGGGTTGGGGGTTACAGAGTGGTCGGAGGCGCTGCCTAGTGGAGAAAATTTGTGGCCAAAGTGGGGGGAGTGTTGGTATAGTGGGTGATAGGGTGATCTTTATTCATAAGGAGGTGGGGAGGAGCCCCCCTATGGGGATTGGGTAGTGGGTGGGGATTTTGTATAATTATTCATAGACTGGTAATAAAGGCGGAGTCCAAGTGACTATAAAAAAAAAAAAAAAAAAAAAAAAAAA
>RBNI01005971.1:0-11884 GCA_003990745.1 Jimgerdemannia flammicorona
TTTTGGTATTGTCTCTACACACGCTACTTTTGAACAGAACTCTGAGCTGGAGGTGACATGTCCACCATTACGGAGACATAATTGAGGGGGTCGAGACTCTATTGAATTCTCAACTAAGAGGGTTGTCAAGACTACAGTCTTAATGCTCCTCTGTCGACTCTGAGTATCTGGGATTCACATGGGCCATTTTCGCCCTATAAATGTCTTTGCCGTTTTTTCAGGAAACCAACGCAAGGTGTCACATTTCTTTATTGAAATATAATCGAGGGGGTCGTTGAGCTCTCTACAGAACTCGACGACTAAGAGGGCTGTCCGACCTTTGGTCGTAATGCTCCCCCTGTGTACACTTTCTGGAAACACTACCATTGAACATCGTTCTCTACACCAAATGTGGTGCCAACGTAAATACGCTACGTAGTGGTTTGAGGGGAGGGGTAAAAAAAAAAATACGGGGCGATGAGTTGGTTTATTTCAGTGTACATATTTTAACACACGTCTACATTTATTACCCAGACAATTAAAATGATCAAAGGCGACGATACGCTACATTTTCCGATGCGTTAATACAAAAAGTATTTATGTGAGTCGCTTGGTCAACCGATGTATGTGATTTTGTACCTATTCTCAGTACGTAAAAGTTGATAAAAAATGTCTTCTTTATCATCACCGATGTGGTATGTTTTTTGTATGAATTCCCTAGTCCTATCAAATGCCTACGATTATAATTAAATTGGCTATCAACCAAGCGAACTCTTTTATATATAATAAAAAATTTATTGCATACTTTCAAAATGATAAGACCTACGACAAGTTGTAATAAAACTTATACAAGTATGTCACTTTCAAGGACATCGTCAAACACCCTCTTTACATCAGAATACTCCACATCCTTCACCGGTATTCCCGATTCACCTCTGAACAAAACCTTTCTAAATGAACGTGCAAAATCCTTCAGGCATTCAAAGTCAGGATGAAATTCCACCAGAACCTTTGTCTCAAACATTGGTGCAGTCATCATTTCCGATTTGAGTATCGAAATGATATCCAACGATACCTTCGCCCACATATTCTAACTTGCGTTGTCTTCGTTCTACCGTGGTAGACACAGACCCAGATAAAAACATAGAATAGGGATTCGATGTCGTGCGAATAACTATGCACCTCATTGCCGACCAAAACACCAATCGCCATGAATGGTCCAGTCCCCGTACGATGCAGGTTTTTCGAGTCCGTCAAGAAGATCTTGGGTGTATACCGCATAATCGAGGTCGATGATAACTCCATGTCCAGTCGGCTCGATTATAATATTGTTGATGGAAATGTCGCGATGGAGAATACCTATCTCAAAGAGCAATTCGAGGCCCTCGAGTGCATCACGCAATTGTCGAAGATCTGCATACTCGGTGATTCGTTTCCCAACCGTCGACATGACCAAATGCGATATGTCGGTTCTTCGTCGTTTGGTTTCAGACCTTTTCGGATACTCTTCGTGGTGTCCAGATCTTGATGATTGTAGTATACGGCGACCTTTGGCGGCAAATCACCCCAAACATCTCGGAGACACTCCGTTGTATATTTCAACACATCGCCTTCGGGTTCTCGCGTCGACTGTCGCCATGCATCCTTGATCGCGTATTCTTTTGTGCCGCCAGGTTTTACGACTATCCGTACAATGGTTCCCCTTGTATTGCTGCCGCCGCCGAGGTAAATGTGCTTCTTCAAGATGAATATTTCGCCGTTGATTGTGATAGTCGATTGGTCTTGTGTTCTCTTGATGGTGGCGTCGTATCCGAATCCATCCTTATACATATTCGCAAGTCCCGCTATCAAGCGGATGAACACCAACGGGTTTTCATCGATGTTGATTGTGGGTGAACCAATCGCGCCGCTTCTGTCAAACAACCATACGCGCGAAAGACGTCCGCACAAAGTGAACCCCACGACGGATTGGCGTGTGTCCTGTGCACCAAACACTTCTCGAATGTAGCTGGCGAGCTGGAGATATGTTTCGATGGTGTCAAAATTTTCGTTGCCCTAGGTGAGTTGAAATATATTTGTTAATATATCTAATACATAGGTACGTTTCCATTTTACAACCAACTCCCATTTCATTCTTCTTTTTTAATCTCTTGCCTTTTACCGAAGTCGTAAGGTAGAGGTTGAGCAGTAGGATCTGTAATACAAATATGGTTAGAAATCATTCGAGGATTAACAAATACTTGTCATGTTCTATGCAATTTGACTCTAACGGGATTGAACTTGTCAATCTTATAATGTTGAATAAGCGAATCAAAATCACCATGCTTTCAAATATATTTTCATCCAATACATCCTCTCATCTTGAGTTGGTTGGGAGACATGGAGAACTAGACGACTGTGTCCACAGATAATATCACCGGCTTCCGCATTTTTGATCGCAAAGCGAAGATCGTCGAATCGTGTCTGTCTGTTGAAACCTCGAAGCTTTGTTATCAAGTCCACAATAGCGATATCACCTGTTGACATATGCCCCAGTGTGCCAGCTATTTGAAACATTGATGATGCAATCACACAGGTTGAGGATGGAACTATCCAAGCACTCAGAGATAAATATTATAAAATAAAGAATTGGAAACAGCTCTGTAATATAATACTAAAGTATGAGGTATGCTATTATAATTGCTGTTTGTTGTAACTTAGTTGGAGTATAGAGTGGGGAGAAGAAGGGAGCATTGTTTATTATTCCAGATAGCACATATTTATGTGTTGAGTGATGTAACTCAAAGATGACATAGTTATTTTTTTTTTTTTTTTTTTTTATAGTTACTTGGACTTCACCATATATTACCAATCTATTAATAAGTTTACAGTATCACCTCCCTCTACCTGATCCCCATAGGGGAGCCTCTCCCCACATCATCATGAATAAAAACTACCTTCTCACCCACTACTCCAACCCTCCCCCCACTCTGCTCACAGATTTTCTCCACCAAGTGATATCTTTAACCACTCTGCAACCCCCAACTAAGCCACCAGCCTGTCAGGGTATCTTCCATAAGTCTATGCCAATGCAACAGCTGGTTCCCCAAGCCCAGTCTCCTTCCATCCTCAAAAACAAATAACCAGTGGCTGGCCAGCTCCATCCAAATCACCAAAACCCAGCCTAAGATAAGCTACTCCTTTCCCACCCCCCTCACCAGTCTATTTCTCAAATCCTCCCACTGACCCTGTACACCATCTCCCCTATACACTACTCCTAAACAATTCCCAACAGCCCACCAAAAGTCACTCAGTACCTTACACTCTCCTAGCCAATGTTCAGGTATCTGTACATATCTCTCTTTCTGCCCTACATTGTAGCACTCCTCACAGTTGAAGTAGCCCCTCTTGATAAGGTGACCTGAGTGAAAGTTGAGTATTACATTCCTCCTCAGCATGTACTACCAGACCATCCAGTACTTTGGCAGCATCCACCTTCTCACCTCAGCACTCTAGGCTTAAATACCATGCCAGTTCCATTCTTCTCTAATACCCACTCTCTACTATCTGCTAGGCTACAGATCCTGGCCTGGTCTCCTTTGGCATTCTATTCTATCACTAATATCAAACTCAATTAAGAGAATACCTCCCAGCAGCACTCAGTCTCATCTCTACATTATTAGGTCCTAAGTCATCTCTCTTTCATTTCTCTGCCAGCAAATTCTAATGTAGTGCACTCCCTCCACTACTCTCCACTAGAAGTCTTTGTATCACAATTGTGTAGTATTCCAAAACCCAACCAATGATAGGAGATCTCCTGTCAAGCCTCTTAGTGAGGATCTCATCTCTCAGACCTTCTGCAATAGGGAGACCCAACCACCCCCTCTCAACTCCACTGCTCTCTTTAACCACTAAGCTCTCAAGCAGTATAGTTTCTTCAGAAAGTCAACCAGCCCAAGTCCTCCTCTTACCACTAGTAAGGATAAGCAACTGATCTGACTCCTTCTCTCAGTTCAGATCCACCCCTTGGCCAGCTTTATCAATCTCTTTACCACCCAGGCTGGGAAGTCCAGATAAGTCAGATACCACAACTTTGGCAGCCAATAGACATTCAAAATTGAGATACACCCTGCTAGAGATAAGTGGCAACCCCCCCAACTCTGCAGGGCCTCTCTCCAGATTCCAACCCTCTGCTCTCACCAAAGTCTGGGTAGGACTGACCTATACACTGACAAATAAATATCCAGGTACTGCACTATCTCACCAGCAGGGACAATTGTTCCAATAATATTCCCTCCCACCAGGCCATTGCCTAACACTATAGTTTCACACTTGTACTAATTGAGTTTAGCTCCAGAGTTCTCCTCATATCACTCTACTGTCTTCTTGAGTTTCTCAACATTAGTGATTGATTCTAGGCTAACCACTATGTCATCTGCAAAGGCCCCAACTTTTCACCCAATTCCAAAGACAGAGAGCCCTACTATCTTCTGCCTGATTCTGTCCATTAGGGGTTCCAGGGAAAGAGTATACAGAATGGGAGACAGTGGGTCCCCCTGGGGTATACTCCTATCTAGGGGAAATGACACCCCTCTATGTCCATTACATAGGAGTGCAGCCCTACTCCCTTCCAGTAAGCTGATCATTGCTATTCAGAACTGGTATAGTACCCCAGTCCTATCCAATACTTTCGCCAGCCAGACTCACTACACTCAGTCATAAGCCTTCTCTTGGTCCAAGAAGACTAGTCACCCATCCAGTCCACAAGCTCATGCCCCTTCAATAACTCTATACATCCAGGCTATGCTATCCCTAATGAGCCAGCTTCCTATAAAGCCCCTCTGCTCAACACCCAAGACTTACTGGACCATCTTCTGTAGTCTTGTTGTGGAATACTTGAAATGGAGAGAGAAGCATTCAGTTTATTGCTAATCCTCACATGCTTTTACACATCACAATTAGTGACGTTTACATGATGACGTAGTCAAGGAAGGCTGCACCACCATATATCGAGTTGTAACCTATATATTTCAATACTCCCACTCAATGAGATATGCAAATTCCCAAACTGCAATACTAAGCTATAACTACTGCAAATCTCACTGTAATATTCAGACTGCTATCTAGAAACCGAAAAACACCCGAATTGCCTGCTTAAAAGCTCAAAAAATAGGTTGAAAAATAGAGATGTGAATATTCATAGATGAGCAATATTGGTAGAAATCACCAATGCAGGGATCAATGTTAAAGAAGCTTGCTGTCACTCTATTATCCTATCTCATCCCGAATTGTTCTTAATTACCAGCGTAGAGTCCCGTAATACCTATTCCTTACATGCATAAGTCAAACTTTGCCTTTGGAAGGGCTTTAGTCAATGAATCCACCATCATATATTCTGTTGGGGTGTATTCAAGATGTATAGTACTGTTTTCCACGCATTCATATATGAAATGATGCTGTATGTCAATATGTTTCATTCTGGCATGATGTATAGGGTTCTTCACCAAAGTAATCATTGATTGGTTATCTTGCTGGAGTAGTGTAGAGTGCTGTTACTTGTATCCCAGCTCCTTTAACAGTTCTTGAAGCCAGATAGCCTCCTTTGTTGCCGTTGACAATACTTGATATTCCACTTGTATAGAGGATGTTGCCACTGAAGGTTGCTTATATGTTTGCTATGAAATGGCTCCATTGTTTACTTTAAAGATGTATCTAGTCGTAGACCTTCTGTCATCTAAGTCGCCAGCCCAATTGGTGTCACAAGAACTGAGTAGGCATATAGTACTCCCACTTTGCCCATTATCACTACCCAAACTGAGCATATAGTCTGCAGTTTCTTTAATGTACCTGAAAATTCGCTTGATTGCTGTCCAATGGCTATTGTCATAGCATGAAGAATACTGCACCACTTTGTTTACCACAAAAGAGATATCAGGTCTCGTCTCTTGCATAAGATATATGAGGGATCCCATGGCTTGTCGATAGGGGATATTGTTTCCCTCGGGTGTAGTGTCAGACTTCTTTAGTTTCACAAATGTTTCCATAGGTGTCCTGACTGGTTTGCATTCACTCATCCCAAATCGCTTGAGAATATTTTGAATGTATGTGGCTTGCATTAGGTGTATAGCATGCTCGCGCCTGTTACATATAATCGATATTCCAAGGAGATAGGATGCTTCACCTAAGTCTGTCATTTTGAATTTCTGGTATAGTATAGCCTTTACATCATTGATTTCACTTGCCATTCTGACTAAAATAATATCGTCAACCCAAATTCCCAGGTATACTATTCCTGAGGATGTATGTTGGGTATATATGCATGGATTGGCTTCACAATGCTTGAATCCATTGTTTAGCAGATATCCATCGATCTTTTGATTCCACAACCTTGCCACTTACTTGATTCCATAGAGCCCTTTGCATAATTTACATATGAGCTTGTTTCCATTGTTGTTGTATAATTTGTATCCTTATGGTTGAAGAATATATAATTTGGTATCCACGTCTCCATTTAGGAAGGCTGTCTTAACATCCATTTGATGTATCTCATAGTCATACTTGGCTCCGATCGCAAGAAGTATTCTAAGCGAAGTAAGCTTAAATACCAGGGAAAAAGTTTCGTCATAGTCGACTCCAAAGTCTTGTGAATATCTCTTTACCATAAATCAGGTCTTGTATCATTCTATGCCGCTGTTGCTATCATGTTTAATTTTATACACCCATCAGGATCCTATGGCTTGTCGATTTGCCGGAAGAGAGACCAAGTCCCATGTATCATTCTCGATGAGTGAGTTATACTCCTCATCCATTGCCTTTTTCCACTCCTTTTTATCATTCGAATGAATGGCTTTGTCATAGTGTGCTGGCTCACTGGTCATTGCTATGTAAGCACATTTGCAGGTATAGTTCATGTGATGTTGTTTGCGACGAGATAACTTGGGTGGGTTCCAGTAATTTTCCAGATCTGCTTGGACTTCGTTATCCATCCCAGATTTGCACTTCTTCTTATCCTTCAGAAAGGTATCCTCTTCATCATCCTCATCCGTAATTTCCATTATTCTTAGTTCTTGCAACTTCATTTCCATTTGAATGAGTTGCATTTTCGCTAGTGTAGGTCCCAAGGATGTCTTTGGCATAGTCTTTGGTGTCATTCCGGGTGTAGATGTTATTCTGCTAGCCTTTGCAGTTGGCATAGATGTCGCTGGCTGTACTATCAAATTCACCATCAGATTTGAGATAGGAATTTCCATGTAAATTTTCTGCTTAGTCTCTTTGAACTGTACATCGCATGAAATAATCATATGTCATTTCTGCAGGTTCCAAAGTCTGTATCCTGCTCCATCATATCCAAGGAATATATGCTTATCTGTCTTAGGTTTGAACTTGCCTCAGTTGCCACCTTTGTCCAGAACATATATCTTGCTTCCGAATATGTGTAAGTGTAAAATGTCAGGCTTGGATCCATTCCATAATTCCTCAGGGGTAAGATTGCTGTCATTCCTGGATTGCTTGCCAGGATCCTTGCTTAGAGCTCGAAAGAAACAACAATTTCAAATATATGCTACCATATTCACCGCTTCCACCCAAAAGGACTTCGGTAAGCCGGCCGTATTCATCATCGTTCTAGCCATTTCTACTACCATTCGATTGAATTGTTCCACTATGCCATTTTGCTGAGATGTATAAGGGGCTGTCATAGAGTGCTGTATACCATTCTTCTTCAAAAAGTGTCTGAAACCTTTGTTGACATATTCTTTGCTATTATCTGAGTATAGGGTTCATATTCTATGTCCCATCTCATTCTCCACAGCTGCCTTGAATTCCCAGAATTTGTCAAATATCTCGTTTTTCCCCGCAATGAAATATACGTGGACTTTGCATGTATAATTATCAATAAATGTAATAAAATACTTCTTCCCAGAGTGTGATGCCATTCACATGGGGCCACAAATATCCGTATGAATCAAATCGAGAATGCCAGCCACTCGCTTCGTTCATTTCTGAAAAGGTTGCTGGGAAGCCTTGTTTGCCACGCATTCATCGCAAAAGAAATCTGGTGGCATATAGTCTGGTAAACTGTATACGGACTTGCTCCTTATCATCTGTTCCAGACTCATTTTACTGATATGTCCTAAGCATTCATGCATTATATGCCAGAAATCCTCTCCTATTGTAGTTGCAGAATATACGGATGTAGCACCACTCGGCGTTCCATTGATTGTATATAGATTCCCCTTTTTCGATGCATATATTAACTCCTTATTGTTCTTCAGATTGATTACCGTTACACCATTCGGGCATATATTTACTCCTCTGTCTCTGCGAGCCATCATCTGGCCTATTGAGAAGAGGTTCTTGCCTATATCTGGAACATATAGTATGTCCACGAAGGTGCCTGAAGATTCATCAACATTTCCATGTAGATGTATGCCTATATTGCCTTTCCCTTGAGCATAAATAACATTATTATCACCTAGCTTGATAGGTATGGGATGCTCAAACTTCTCGTATATAGAGAACCACTCCTGGTGAGCCGTCATATGCTGTGTTGCGCCCGAATCCATGAGCCAGACCTCTTCGCTGCATGCATAAGCGCTGTGTGGTGTATAGCTTATATTTGTGCTGGCGCCAATGTTGATGTCACCATTTTTCACTGTCTGAAAAGTGTTTTATTGACCAGGATTTGTAGATATCGAACTGGTGGAATTGCATCTGCAACTGGCATTGGTGGAACTGGTGGTTGGTTCCGAATTTCCTCCTATTTCAATGGTTTCTACATATGGATAGGTCGCCGCTTCTGTGAAGAATAGACCTCCACCACCACTGTTTTCATTGTTGGTATCCACTGTGTTTGCCTGCCGTTGTCCTTGCTGTTGGCCACCCTTTTTCTTCTTCTTGCAGTTGCAGTCCTACTCACGATGTCCACGATTATTACAGTAAAAGCATTTACCATCAAATTTCTCATGTTGCTGGCCTCGACCTTTATTCGGCTTGCCTTTGTCTCATCTACGTGCTCTGCTATAGAATGCTTTCTCGTCGTATTCCTCGTTGGCATTGTTGCTGCCTAGCCTTGTTTTCTCATTTAAAAGGCTTGTGATGATGTGCTTATAATCTGATAATCTGCCGGATTCCCTCATAGCAGCGACAACCACATTGTATGCTTCAGGAAGGCCTCATATAAGAGCCAGGACCTTGTCTTCATCCTTGATGGTGTCTGCCAGCATAGATGTAAGGGAATTCACTTGATTCACCAGCTCGTCAACTTGATTGGCATAGTCCTGGATACTCTCCTTGGACTTAATTCGAAGATTGAATAGTTGCGCCTTTAAGTGGAATCTGTTTGATATGGATGCCTGTTGATGGTGATTGCGTAAAATCTCCCAGGCTTTATTCGCCGTCATAGCATTGATTACCAGCTTCATTTGTGCATTCGAAAGGGTGAACATAATCTCTCTTAGCGCTTTGCAATCTTTCATGGCATCGTATGTCATTACTTGTATCTGTGGCTTCTAGTAGTCCTCCAAACCACATTCTTCTAGGAGATTCTTCATATGGTATGCCCATATGGCATAGTCCTTACCATCAAAGACAGGAATCGTCCTCTTTACTATTGATGTTAGTGCCACTACTAGAATGTTTGTCGTCATGGAAGCGAAACCCGTTCCAGCTGTGTTTGTATTTATGTTACCAGAACTTGGCGGTGTGCTGCTAGCACTGCTTGAACTAGTAGCCATTGTATAATGTAGTGTAGCATATGTGTAAGAGGGGTGTATAGCTACTAATCGGGGCTCATAACCTTTTGTTGTGGAATACTTAGAATGGAGGGAGAAGTGTTCAGTTTATTGCTAATCCTCACGTGCTTTTATGCATCGCAATTAGTGACGTTTACATGATGACGTAGTCAAGGAAGGCTGCGCTACCATATATCAAGTTGTGACCTACATATTTCAATAAGTCTTGTGATCACTACCTTAGTCACCAACTTTCTGTCTATATCCAGCAGCATAATTGGCTGCCAGTTCTTCCAGTTCTCTTACCTTTCTTTGTTCTTATAAAGCAATATCACCAGCCCCAGATCCTGCTCTCCCACTCATCTCTCTGTCTATAGTATAAAATCACACAATGTTATCATCTTACCCAGTACTCCTAAGATCTCCACTATCTTCTTCCAGAAGTCCCAGGGCAGACATCCTCCTCAGGTGCTATACCTGGCATTGTTACAGCAAGAACCTGGTGAATCTCATCCTCTTGTACTAGCAATACCAAGTCACCCAGCCCATCCACTTGTGGGGGGTGCCAATTTTCTAATACCCAGTCAATAGCAATAGTATCAGCCCCACTCTCCTCCTTACTTCATAATCTGCTCCATCACTCTTTTAACAATCCAAGAATATCTTATATACCATACACCAGTATACCATCAGAGTTAAGTACCCCCTCCCACCTTTGCTATACTCCTCTTGCTCAAAGGACTCTTATGAGATACTTTGAAGGCCTCTCCCCTTCCTCCAAACCCTGTCAATGAAGTTGTACTACCAAACTCTGCACTCTTGTCTCTTCCTCTTCTCACAATATCTATTGTAATTCACCAACCTCCGTTTTTGCCCTCATTAATCTCCAATCCTCTCCCCCCTCCAATGTTACTAGCTCTGTCCAATTCTCTAAGAGTCTAGTCAGTCTAACAGAAGTCCATCTCACCTGTCACCTCCTCTGCTTCCCAGCCTCCTTGCCAGCCTCACTTCAGTAAACCCTGGTCATCTCTTTCATCCTCATCCACCAAACACCAACTGGGGCACCTTTCTACCTCCAGCTCTCCACCTTCCATTGAATGTCTCCAGCCCACTCATCTCACCAGATCCTATTATCTAATAAAGAGGAATTGAGGTACCAATGTCCAGGCCCATCCCCACTTCCCCCAAAATGCCCCTATCCTAACAGCCCTCAATGATCTAACCATAGACACCATTCCACCTCCAGTGACTTCCAAACATCCAAGCCCCAGCAGCTAGCCATCAAAATCCAGTCAATCCTTATCCCCAGACCCCCAGCCCAATGTGTGTATACCCTTCTATCCTCCCAACTCTCCCTACCAGCATCTATCAGAGTACTTAGCCTTCCACTTCTTCTCATACTACCAGCTCTCTACTCCTACTCTCAGCTCCCCATCCTCTATCTATTCTATCCATCAGTATGTCCCAGACCATATTGAAGTCTCCACCAAGTATATCTACCTTAGCCTCTGCAAGGACCCCACTCTCCTGAAGACCTTTCACTCAATCCACATGCTCACCCTGTACAGCAGGGCAGTAACAGGAGCCCACTGTGACTAGCTCTCAATCTGTATATATCCACTCTCTCCAGACCAATCTATCCCTCCAGCTTCTCATATCTCATATCTCCCCTCTGCCTTTTCTGACCAGAATCCCAATCTTGTCCTTCCAAACTGCCTCACCTCTCTATTCCTTTGTCCATTCCAGCCTATCCAAATCATCCTCACATCTGACATCCTACAAGAGGAAGAGATCAGCCTCCAATCCCTTCAGCTAAGTAAAAATATTCCTATGTTAAGAAGTATCCCACAACCCATTCATGTTCAAAGAAAAAATATTGGTTGTACTATTTATAATGAAATACAGTATATTATTAAGTTCATCCCTACTGCTTTATGTTCATCTCTTCCTGTGCCATGTCCAGATTATGTTCTGCAGTCACCTCCTCCTCTTCAGCCCTCTGAGCCTCCAATCTAGCCAACAGCTCATTCATCTCTCCATCTGTCTTCTCCTCAAACTCCTCTTAGTACTTCAAGCAGGCTTCCTGCCAGAGCTGCAATCCATAATGCTTGGTCCAGCAGTATTTAGCCCTCTCACCAGTGACACCTGCCAGCTCTGCCTCCCACTCCTTATCTACCTCATACCTTTTTTTTTTT
>RBNI01005972.1:0-11883 GCA_003990745.1 Jimgerdemannia flammicorona
GGACTCATAGTCCTGCGGATTTTTATTGGAAGGGAACCTAGACTATATAGGCCAAAACCCTCCCCCACCACCCACCGAACAATATCCCCCCATTAACCTAGGCTACTAAATTGTCCAGCAGTCCCACCGCTCCAGCTATGCCTGTCGAACACCGGCTACATCGACCCCCACAACATAGACTAGACTTGTCTGCTCACCAGGGCTGGATCATCGTTTACACGCGAGAGCACACCTATGCATCGGATCTAGCAGCACCGGGACTGAATAAAGAATAGCCCCCCGAACCCCAAAGAAAGCCCAAGGCAAAGAAAAAACCCCCCAACCAACCAACAGAGAGTAAAGTGGATTCAAAGCGGGTGAGTAAAGGACTTACATGCAGCACCTTCCTCAAAGGACTTACACATGGGCTGGGGCCTGAAAAGACCCCACTCCCACTCCCTGAGCCTGCAGGCCTCGATCACGTTGCTGTGTCAGCTCCCGGTTCCAGTCGGGTACTGCCAAATGAGGAAGGTCCCACTCCCCAAGCCTGCGGGCCTCGATTACGTTTCCGCGTCAGCTCCCAGTTCCAGTTGAGTATAGCCAGGATGCCGGCCCCTGCACCACCCCACCCCCTACCAGCCAATCGAAAGGCCCCACCGAAATATTGTCTGCTCCAGCCCTGATGACTGCCCCCAGCCTGGTACCCCACTGGTTCACCGTAATCGCCCTTCCTCCTATCTGTGATGGCCATCTCCCCTCCCATCCTGACATCACCTGAAAAGCAGTCATCTACACCAGAACCGTGCTTGCCGGGAAGCTCGCCAAAGCCAGAGGGCCCCACCACAGACACCAAGGACCTGCAGGTAACCTATACTGAGCACTTGATGCCCAAGGTCGGCCAACTCCCTATGTAGCCCGAGACATACCAAGACAGCACCTTATTGGCAATGGCAAAAGGAAGAAGGCACTGCACCAAAACGGATACACTCCAGATGCAGCCGAAGGCACCAGAAACCACGAAAAAGTGGAGAAGACACCGATCTGACACCGATAAAGGGGCAACTCATCACCATTGCCCTCCTCCCACCATGCCCTTGCAGGTACAGCAAACCAACCCAAGGTAGAGGGGGTAATAATAGGGGAAAGGGGACTTGGAAGGTTGCCTACCAAACCTTGTGACCAGTAAGGTAGCAGAGAAAGGAGCTGGTCAGATATAAATTACTGTAAGAATATTTAGAAGAGTAATAAAATATCTTAATTATCTGTAACTATAATTATCTTCAGTTGTTTTCAGTTAAGCTTTGAAAGTATATGTTTAAAATATTTTTCCATTCCTTTTATATTGCTGATTTAATTCTTTTTTATTAATAAGCTATAGCTTTCTTATACTAAAAGTAACTTTAAATATATTTAATTAGATTAATATTAGAATTATATAGTAATTAAAAGCTAAATTAAAAATAAAATTTAACTCTATAGTCTCTAACAGTACTTCTATTCAAATTGAATTGGGGCTATTTGAATTGGATATTTTTCAATTTAAATTAGATTTAAATCAAATTAAGTTCAAATTGAATTAGAATCTGATTCAATTTAAATCAAATTAAATTGAGATCCAGTTTGATTCAAAATGTAATAACTTGATAAAAATATATCTAAATTTAATATTCATTATTATACTAGATTCACCATAATAATATATATCTAATAAGCTAAAATTTATTAAATTTAGATATGTTTTGATCAAGTTATTAAATTTTGAAAAATTAGGTTTAGATTAAACTTTAAATTAAATTAGACCTTGATCTAATTTGAATTGAATCAAATTGGCCCTTGATTCAATTCAACTCATTCTGAGTACTAGTCTCTACAGCTATATAATATAAATATATATTTAATAATCTATATCTATTTATTAGTTAAGAGAAAATATAATTATTGGTGGTTGGTTTGGGTTCGATTGCTGATGTTGAAGAGCTCAAGAAGACTGTCGAGTGGTATGAGGAGAACTCAGGAGTGAAGTTGAATTGGCATAAATGTGAAACAATGGTGCTTGGCAATGGTCTGGTGGGAGGGGAGGTTATAGGAACAATTGTCCTCACTGGTGAAGCAGTGCGGTACTTGGGCATCTATCTATCGGTCTACAGGTCAGTTCTGCCCAGGCTTTGGTGGGAGCAGAGGATTGGAATCTGGGAGGAGGCCCTGCGGAGTTGGGGGGGAAGACATTTTTCTCTGACAGGATGGGTCTCGATTTTGAATGTCTACTGGCTGCTGAAGTTGTGGTACTTGGTATATCATCTGGACTTCCCAGCTTGGGTGGTGAAGAGATTGGTAAAGTCAGTGAAGAGATGGATTTGGGCTGGAAGGTGGAGTCAGATTGGTTGGGAGACCTTGTCCCTACCAGTGGCGAGAGGTGGCCTTGGGCTGGTTGACTTTCCAAAAAGGTTACACTGTTTGCAAGCATGGTGGTTAAAGAGGGCAGTAGAATTGCGAGGAGGCGGTTGGGTTCCTCTGCTACAGAAGATCTGGGAGAGGTGGACATCACCAAGGGGCGCAACTGGGGATCTCCTCGCATTAGTTGGACTTCGGGATACTAAGCAACTGCGGTATAGAGGATTTTGGTGGGAGATAGCAGAGGGGGTGCACCACATTGGAATTCATTGGCAAGGGAATGAAGGAGAGGAGGATTGGGGCCCAGCGATGTAGAGATGGGATCGTATACTGCTGGGTGGTACTCCTTTAATTGAGTTCGACATTGGTGATGGATTGGAATGTCAAAGGGGACTAGGCCAGGATCTGTGGCCTAGTGGTTGGCAAGGAGCTGGAATTGGCGAAGAGTGGGACTGGCATGGTGTTTGGGCTTGGAGTGCCGCAGTGAGAAAGTGGATGCTACCAAAGTACTGGGTAGTCTGGTGGCATATACTGTAGAGGAATGTGATGCTCAACTTTCACTCAGGGCACCTTATCGTAGGGGGTTGCTTCGACTGTGAGGAGTGCTTTAATGTAGGACAGGAGGGGGGTTGTGTACAGATGCCTGAACATTGGCTAGGGGAGTGTGAGGTGTTGGGGGATTTCTGGCAGATAATTAGGGAACGTTTGGGGGTAAGGCGTAGGAGTGATGAAGTATGAGGGAGGTGGGAGGACTTGAGGGACAGATTGGTAGGGGGGATAGGGAAGGAGTGGATTACTTTGGGCTGGGCGTTGGCTATCTGGGTAGGACTGGCCAGTCACTGGCTATTTGTTTTTGAGGATGACAGCAGACAGGGTTTGGGGGACCAGTTGTTGTGGTAGCATAGGCTTATGGAAGACACCTTAACAGGCTGGTGGCTTGGTTGGGGGCTGCAGGGTGGTCGGAGATGCTACTTAGTGGAGAAAATTTGTGGACAAAGTAGAGGGAGAGCTGGTATAGTGGGTAAAAGGGTGATTCTTATTAGTAAGGAGGTGGAGAGGAACCCCCCTATGGGGATAGGGTAGTGGGTGGTGGTGATGTATACTTACTCATAGACTGGTAATAAAGGCGGAGTCTAAGTGACTATAAAAAAAAAAAAAAAAAAAAAAGAGAAAATATAATTATTAAGAAGTTATAAATATTGTCACGTAGTGGTTGCTGAGTCCTTCAAATATGCCAGATTCTCTTCAAGGTATATCTCTTAGACTAATTCAAGTTATTATAAGCAAGTTCTTATTGGAGTACCTTCCCAAGGTCTTATAGTCCTCAAACTTCTTATCTTTAACTATCTTGTTATCTCTTAGATTGCTTGCAAGGAAGTGTGTGTATTGCACTGAGTTGACTGACTTTATTTCAGAGGAAATAAGAGGGGTATTTATACAAAATATAATTCAATGGTTGCTAAGATATAAGGCTAAATATAAATTCCAATAACTAAAACTACCAAGTTCCAGGGCTGGCATTATTTGGTATCACATCAAAATGCCGGTGCTGGAATAATTTCGCATCACCTCAGAATACCAGTGCTGGTATTATCCAGTATTATATGAGAATACCGGTGCTGGCATTATCCAGTATAACAAAGAACTTAGAGCAGAAAGTTCAGGACCATGGGGGCTTCATCATCATCATCATTATCATCATTATCATCATCATCACTGAAGGAGATGAGATCCGCGAATTCATCATGCAGGTCGCGCGTTTCGCATATGTCGATGTCACACAGGATGACGTCATCACCGATGATGTCATCACATTCGGCTGTGGTGGGAAAATCGGGAACAAGGTCTGGGGCTCTCCAGTCTATGAGGTTCTCTTCCACAAAATAGGGGACAAATGTGGGGTCTTGAGGAGATCTAATCCGGATGCTTGGGCCTTGGAATACTGAGATCAATCCTTGCAGGAATTGGTCTGGGTTGTCCTGGAGGATGGGGTGCCAGAAGTCTTCTACTTCTTCACTGTTGAGAGTGATAGTAGACTGGGCTTCTGTAGCCACCCTGGTTTCTAGTGCATTGATACAGCGGGATGACAGGTCTCTGAAATCTGAGACTCTAACATACTCCAAGTTGGGGATCGACCATGGTGTATGCCTGAAGATCTGATGGATCTTCTTAGCTGTCCTCGTTTCATATATATCCATGGGAGTAGCATCTTGTAGCTCTTAGGTGCTGGCCTGTGGGAACTTCCAGCAGAGGAGGTTTCCTATTTCGTACTCCTGCCACATTTGGAGGCATTCGGTAGCAATGGTGATCCTTGTTTCCATTTTATGGTGGTAGAGAATGAAGTGATAAGGGTCTGTAGTGCCCAGGTAGACACTAGGAGTCCTTCTTGAGTGGGTCCTCATGGCTCTTCTGATGTCTTGGAATATCCTTTCTTCGACTGAGGTACCTTGGTAGTTCCTTGACCTTGAGGTTTGGTGGGCAGCAGGCATTTCGTTTGTGGTAAATCTTTGAGCTATTTTGGGATTGGTGGTTCTTGTTGGTTGCTGCTACTGCGGTTCCTTGATCCTTCTTTTATATTCTTCAGGATGCTTGTGCTGTGGTCACAATGACTCACAGTTAGTCATCATCGCTCATTTCATATGCCATATAATCTTCTTATGCTCCGATCTGGTAGCTTGCAAGGAAAGGCTGTCTCCTGTGCTGATGTCATCATTCTGGGGTCACCATTACAATATTTATATTACTATTAATATAAATAATAAGACTCTTCTACTCATAGTGAAATTATCTATAATATATAATAATTATCTTTTTAAATACAATTATAAATAAAACAGTTGAGATAATTTTATTTACTAGACTTATATAATTTTTCTATAGTTTTATCTAAGTATATTATATTACTACTATTTAACTAATTAATAAGCAGGTTTAGTTGGTGTGCAGGAAGCAGAAGGTTTAGCTGCCATGGAGAAGAGGAAGGATTGCGTTGGATGTAGGTGCCAAGATATACGATAAGTAACTTGTCAGATTAAACATTCCTATGATCCATGAATTGGAGTGACGAGATTTATATCCTTTGTGACTACCACCACAAGTTGGGGTGCGTTCCCGTCTGTTTCCGAGCGCTGGCGGTAGAGGGGGGGGAATATGTAAAAAAGAGGATCAGTTTCATATATGCTGCAATTGATGAGATGTGTCTGATGGGACGATACATATGTATGTGGCCGGGGGACGTTCTTGGTTTGTGGGAATTTGGAGGCGATTTGTCACTAATCAAACGCTGAATGGACTTTATGACAAATAAAAACGATGTCTGTATCGGTAAGGCGAAAGGTTTTCTTCAAGTTGGTTGAGGTTCCGGGCAAGATGGTGAGATTTATTCTACATGCTACCACTTGAGAGTGCGGTGGCTCTTATCTTTTCTGACCGTCTAACGCTATTTCCTTTGGCCAGAGTTGCGTGGTGACCTTCCCAGAAATCTTTGAACACCAGCGCACTTATCAGCGACAGGGAAATGGGTAATTAATCACGATGTCCGCGAAATGCAGATTCGAGGCGGAAGCCTGGGAACGCTACGCACAACAACTGAGGCAATAATAATAATAATAATAATAATAATAATAATAATTGTAGAGCTATATGAAAAAGGTACTCGGCGCTCGACGCTCTGGTGGACCTGAACCGGGTACCCGGGCAACACTTTATTAAAATAAAGCATCGCCTCCATATATTCACAAAAAATAAAATAAATAAATAAATAAGTAAATAAACCACATTCCCATCTACATGTTGATTCAACCGACTTTATAAAAATCACAGCCCATACCCCCCTTCATCCCGCCTCCCTTCACCCCACCCCTCTTCTGTGGCAGCATGGCCATGGCTTTCATTCCTACCTGTGACCGCCCAACTCTTACCTTCCGTCCTTGAGTAGTGTCAATGGCGATTGTGGTTGTCGTTGTCGTTGCGATAGTGGTGGGTTTCCTCTCCTCGTGATGGTGAGTTTATCCAACTTTGACTCGGTGCCGCCCACAACCCCCTCTCTCACTTCTGTTCACCACGAACGCCTCGCCTCGTCACCTCACCCGTGTGCGTCGAGCCACCTGTGGGCTAATTCATCTATGGACAATGGCAGGATATGAGATTGACGTTGGACAGGTGTGCTTGCCGGCGATACCGCGCGAGTCGGAGTTGTAGTACTGATCGTGGTTCGAGTAGACGGCGGCGATGTTCGAGATGACGCCAGTTAGCTTTTTCGAAGGTCAACGGTTCTGGTAGTTGTGGGGGATGGCGGAATTAGCAGTGTGCTTCAATCTCCAATATAATTTTGTCGATATCATTCTCATCATAAAAGACGCCCGACCGGCTCCAATCCACTTCTACCCGCTCACTATTTTTTTTTTTTTTTTTCTTCGTCTTTGTCCCAATCACACACACACATTCCAAAAAATACCTACCGCTCGCAACAATAACAATATTCTTCTTCCCATCTGACTTGGCCTTCTTTAAAAGCCATGGCTCGTCGCCTACAAGCACAAAGTTGAGTGGAAGCCTGCCAGGGTAATACACATGGTTACAAGAGAAAGAATGTTTCGTCAGAGTTCAGAATTTTTTTTTTAAAAAAAATCAAGGACTCTCATACCTCTACAGCTCCGCTCTTTAGGTCTAGTCAGGGTTCGAACGAGTCGAATTGATTGGAACGTAGCTGTATCAACACATCCTGACACAGTAACATCTCTGAAAACCCTGGCCAACCTCTTCGAAAACCAGGGCAAGAATGTCAAGGCAGAACTGCTGTATGACGTGCCTGGCGATCTCGGAAAAGACGATAAGATCAGAACACACTGACATAGCAATATCTCTGTCAACTCATTACAAAGATGTGAGGCCGCTGTACCAATTGTGCTATACTGAGAAAATTTCAGGACCAGAATATACTGACATAGTAATAGTATTAATTATACTGAGGTCTATTATATTTAGAATTAGATAGAATATTATCAAATATTTCAGACTAGTGTAATAAGCCAGCAGAGAAACATACCAAGTTACCATCCAAATTAGTTACTATAATTTAGCACTAGGTAACCAGGACTGCCCTACTGCACCAACTTGTATAAATAACCCAGATAGCAGACCTAGTGCTCATGGTAAAATAAAATAAAAATTAACCCAGATAGCCAAATAAGGGTACAAAGTATTCCAAGCTGATATATCATATCAGAATTTGAGATTAGTATTTCTAGCTAGTATGCTATATCAGAATTTGAGATTTATATCTCTAACAGAAATAGCTAAATATTATCAGAAATAGCAATCTATAGTTAGCTATATAGTAACCAGATAGTAACCACAATTGTATAAAATACCCAAGAGATTTAAGTGAATAAACCTCAGTCTGAAAATTGAAGCAAAAGCTAATTGTTTGGTATACTTAAGAGGAGAACCCTACTAATAAGCTACTGCTAAGAAGTTGTGAGCTATTTTTTACTCTGGTCTACTTTTTGATAGAAAGTCTAATTTGCTGCTAAGTTTGAGTGAAGAACTTTACTACTATTTTTGAGTAGTTTACTAATTTAGAAAGAATATTCTAAGTTATTTTTAAGAAGTCTGTTATTCTACTACTCAAAGTCAGTCTAGTATAAGATATATCTTCTTAGTAAATACCTATTTATACAAATGAAGCAGTCTAGAATACAACTTTGAGAAATCTGCTATATTTTGATATATTTATCAGATAAAGCCAGAAGTCTTCTAGTTTAGAAAAAAATTATATCAATTAAGTTATTTGCTATTTTAAGAAGAATCTATATTATTTGAGTAATATATTAAATTATAGACTCACTGCCTAATAAAAAAATCTGCTAAATCATCCACATAATATCAAGACCAGAATTATTATACAGAAATTACATATACTTATCAAATTATCTATATTATACAAGAATGCTACTTAATTAGAAAATTATCAAAATTGTCTATATTATATAAATTTATATGAGAAACTATTGAACATTTTGTTGCTTTTTAACAAAGTAACTGAGGGCTCAAGCAATCTATATGGTAGCTCTAACTCTGTAATTTATCTCTATTGAGTTAGCATATTATATTTGAGAGCTCAACTAGGAAGATTTTCTTTAAATCTATATAACTTTTCAGCTCACAGAAACCCAACAGCCAAACTGAATATATTTGATATATACATATAATATCAATCTCTACTACTATAGAAGAATGAGTTATCACCAGTATTTAAATAAGAAGAGAAGTAATTACTTCAAGACTTGCTAATTATCTAGTATTAAAAAGATCTCAACCAGAAGTCAATATAGTATAGAATACTCAACCAGTACTATTATCAGAGAATCTGACTCAACCAGATCAATCAGACAATATAGACAACTCTGTCAGAAACTTTAACAAGCTTGTACAAGAATTAGAAAACTTCATCACATAATCTCAGTTTCTCTCAGATGCTCCACTAGTCTCTCTTATTGAATTACTATCAGAATCAGTAACTACAGATCAAAAGAACTAGAAATAGCTCCTTCAAAGATACCCAGACCTACTATATCTCACCCAAGACCAATAAACTCATCCTCAGGATATCTAAGTATCTCAAGCTCTAGCAATAACTTAGAAAGTAAATCAGAATTAGAATTAGAATCAGAATCAGAACCAGAAGACAGTAATAATAAAATGGTCACCCTAATTCCAATCTTTGCAGATTATCCAGAAAAAGACTCAAGAGAATTCCTTGATGAGATTGAAGGAATAGTAGCTCTAAAGAATCCCTCTATTTAGAGAAAAACCACCATCTTCAAAAATAGTACTTCTAAAAAAATCAAATCAATTTTAATTGAATCAAATTGAGAGTCATTCAAATTGAATTGAATTGGAGATTTTTCAATTCAAATCAAGTTCAAATCAAATTGAATTTAAATCAAATTGAGGGTTTAATTCAAATCTCATTTTTCAAAATATAATAACTTGATGAAAGCATGTCCAAATTTAATGATCTTTAGCTTGTTAGATTCTGCATATATAGAGAAATCTAACCATGCTAATTATTATTAAATTTGAATATTCATCAAGTTATTATATTTCAAAAATAGTGTTCAAATTAAATCTCAAATTGAATTGGATCTTTGATTTGATTTGAATCAAATTGAATTGGACCTTTAATTTGATTCATTGGGAGTACTATTCAAGACCCAACTCAGAGAATCAGCTAAGAGAATTTTCAACTGAGAAGTAAATAATACATATGCAGACCTTAGAGCAGTCATCTATATAGCAGTATTCTAAAAAGAAAAATATAAAGCCATGACTTACTGGCTTATCAAAAAATATACAGAAAATGAAATCTATTATAAAACCCAAGAATCCATTATAGAAATAAAGATAAATCTTAGAGAATCACTCAGGGTATTCTTTACTAGAATTCAGAAAATAATATATATAGCCAGGTTTAATATTACCAATTAATTCCAATGATCTTTATGAATGAGATTCTCTCAAATATCACTCAGTATATCTATACTCTAGATATCAGAAGGCCTGAAGAATAAGTAGATAAAGCCCAAGAATTTTTTAATATTAGATAAGAAACCATCTGCAATGATTACAATAAGAAGAATGATAAGGAAGATCTCTTGATCAATCTCTGCAAGAACTTCTTTAAGAATATGGAAAATCAGAAGAAGGAAAGCCAGTCAAGAAGTAGAAGAAAGAGAGAAACAAAATTCAGAACCTCAACTCTAAGTTGAACCAATTGGTTGGACAAATAAAAAAACTCACTATATATGAAAATCAGAGCTATCTATAAGATAATAGAGAGTATATACTATAAAGGAATCAAGACTACTTACTTAGAGACTATAAAAGCTACTATCTATAAGAAGAAAGAAGATACCCAGTCTGAAATAGAGCCCAAGTTCAATACTTTTACTATAGATAGTTTGGATACTATTGTAATAAACTGTTATATATCTATAAGTTACTAAAAATTGCAATGGAATTTCTAATAGAAATTTCTATAGAAATTTCTATAGAATTTCCAACTAGTAGTTATAAATACAAAATATAGTATAACTATATATAGATATATTTAGTATATAATATTTAGTATAGCTTCAAATTTGTATAAATATTCTCTATACTGAGTATATTATAACCTCAGCTCTGCTATTTTTCAAATATAAAAATAAAGCAGTATTCTTATCACAGAACTCTCAGATCTGACTTATTAATAATTCTGAGCCTGATCAACTTGAGATATAAGTATGGTCCTTTTACTTGTATAAGAACCCAAAAGTAATACTTAGACTATACTACTATAATAGATAATTAGAACTCAGTACTTTCTCATAAGTACTCAGAACTTAGAGCTAATAGTCATCTTAATTATTTATAATATATTAATTCTATTAATATATAGTTTTATTATAATTTAGCAATAGTGAAAGTTATTCTTATTTATAAATAAACTTCTCTCAAAAAATCCACTATAAATACAGACAACTCAGTCAATATTACCAATATTATTAGTAATAACTAAAAAATATCTTTACTCTGACTACTCTCTAGAACTAAGCTGAAGAAGCTAATAGAATTATCACTAAGTAAACTAAGATTCATAATAGATAAGAGAAATTTGACAGACTTAATAACAAAACTATCTAAGAAGTATTAATATATTCATCATACTCAACAAAGAAGTCACCCATACTTAAGAAATTGAAAAAATTTAAGTAATTAATTGGTAGCTACTTCTATAAGAAATATATAAGAGAATCTATTAAAGCTATAAGTGAATATTTTCTAAATCTCCTCTTCAATAATTACTACTTCAAAGCTAAGATCTTTCTAAACTATAAGAAATATTATATCAATCAAAAGAAATCTCATATTTACTACCAAGTCTTCTATATATAAGTAAAGATAATCTAATAGTAAGAATTGCAAACTGCCAGACTCAGCAAAGCCTCTACTATATCATCTTGATCTAGAAGAATAGTTAACAGCTCCTTTCTCCGCTACCTTACCGGTCACAAGGTTTGGTAGGCAACCTTCCGAGTCCCCTTTCCCCTATTATTACCCCCTCTACCTCGGGTTGGTTTGCTGTGCCTGCATGGGCATGGTGGGAGGAGGGCAATGGTGATGAGTTGCCCCTTTATTGGTGTCCGATCGGTGTCTTCTGCACTTTTTCGCGGTTTCTGGTGCCTCTGGCTGTGTCTGGGGTGTACCCGTTTTGGTGTGGCGCTTTCTTCCTTTTGCCGTCGTCAACAAGGTGTCGTCTCTGGTGTGTCACGGGCTACATAGGGTGTCGGCCGACCTTGGGTGTCAAGTGCCAGTGTAGGTTACCTGCAGGTTATTCGGTGCCTGTGGTGGGGCCCTCTGAGCTTTGGCGAGCTTCCCGGCGAGCGCGGCGCTGGCGTAGGTGACTGCTTTTCAGGTGGAGTCGGGTTGGGAGGGGAGATGGCCATCACAGATAGGAGGAAGGGCGAT
>RBNI01005973.1:0-11882 GCA_003990745.1 Jimgerdemannia flammicorona
TTTCCTGGTACCACCTGGTCCTAATGGCAAGGGCTTCTCTGGCTCTGGTTTGGGGATCCACAGTTGTTTCTGGGGGTTACTCCTGTCCAAGGTTGGTCTTGTTCCAACTTCAGGAGTGTGTTCTTTGGTACCTTCTTGGCTGGTAATCTGCTGTTACCAAGTTGTAATAACTCTCACTTCTATCCCTCTCTTATCCTTTGGATAATTAGGGAAGTGGACTATTACTTAGGGACTTAGTACACAATGTGTACCAAGAAGCCTTCAGTTGAGGAAGCGCTCACTTTAAGTAATTGTAGCGGCAGTGCCTTATCTTTCAAAGGTCTTTCTTGTGTGCCTTATCTTTCAAAGGTCTTTCTCTTGTACCCTATTTCGAGGGTCTTGTTCTTTGCTGTGCACAGACTGAATTCGCCTTGGAATTCAGGTTCAATAGGTTTACTTAAGTCTTTGGGGATTTATATACCGGTCTCAGTTCTGGCAGAAGTTAGCTAGACTTCTGGAGTTTAGTCAGAAACACTAGAGTCACTTAGATGTCATTACTAAGACTCAGGGGAATGTGTTGTGTGGGGGGGACTTGATTCTTGTATCAAGGACTGAACTAAAACTGCTTTATTTCAGATGGAAACTGGGGGGTATTTATACAAGTTGGTCCGTGATTTCTGACTAAGTATGAGTGACTAATTTGGTAACTATAATGAGGTTTGTGATCACGACCTTTGTCAGGTGGTTTTTGGTAAAGAATATCTTTGTGATCAGGACCTCAATTGCTAGGCAATGATCAGCAGCTGTGGCAACTGTTGCTGCGGTGCCAGTTGTCAGGGGTAAGCTAAATATCATTTTCCGCATCATTCGTTTGCATCGTTTGTCACTCATTATTCATATGCCGCGCTCGATCATATGATGACGTCATCGCCAGGTCACATGATCGTTCATTGCGTCCCATCTGTTTGCTCATTCTATTATAGGATGGGCTACTCTGGGACTTTTGGAAGAAGATGGTGGAAGTCCTAGGAGTGCTGGGGGAGTTGATGGTACTTTGCAACTTAGTATTGTAGTTAGAGAGGTAGGTAGGTGAGCAGGATCTGAGACTAGTGGCACTGCTTTTTAAGGATAAGAGTAGGAGAGAGAACTGGAAGAACTAGTGACCAATTATGCTGCTAGATATAGACAGGAAGTTGGTCACTAAGGTGGTGGTGGTAAGACTACAGAAGGTGGCCCAGCAAATATTAGGGGAAGAGCAGAGAGGTTTTATAGTGGGCTAGCTAATTAGGGATGGCATGGCCTGGGTGTATGGTGTTATTGAAGAGACTTGAGCTTATGGACTAGATGGGAGATTGGTCTTCTTGAATCAAGAGAAGGCATATGACTGTATTTGGTGGGTCTGACTGGTAAAGGTACTGGACAGGATTGGTGTCTCTTAGTAGTTCTGAGAGGCAATGATCAGTCTGCTGGAAGAGAGTAGAGTAGTGCTTATGTATAATGAGCATAGAGGGGTGATATTCTCTCTGAGTAGGGGTATTCCCCAGAGGGACCCACTGTTGCCCATTTTGTATGCTCTGTCCTTAGAGCTATTGATAGATAGGATCCAGTAGAAGATAGTGGGGCTCTTAGTATTTGGTGTGGTGTGGAAAGTTGGAGCCTTTGCAGATGATATGGTAGTTGATCTGAGATTAATTGCAGATATTGAGGAGCTCTGGAAAATGGTGAAGTGGTATAAGACATACTCTGGGGTAAAACTTAACTAGCATAAGTATGAAATGATAGTATTAGACAATAATATAGTGGAAGGAGATATCATTGAAACAATTGTCTCTGCTGGAGAGATTGTGAGATACTTGAGAGTAGTGCTCCAAATGAATGGAGTTGATCCAGATGAGATTCGATTCAGGTTTATCATGTGATGGATTTGAATTAACTCAGATTGGTCTTGTAATTTGATCTGGATTGATCTGGATTGATCTGGATTGATCCATCTGGATTGATCCATCTGGATTAAAATCTTTAGTGACATCACCCTTTCTTTTATTCATTTCACTCTTGTTTTTTTTTTTTTGCCACACTTTGGTAACATCACTCTTTTCTTTGTTCCCTCTCTTTTCTTTGTTCTTTTTCTTTATTCTTTCCTGCCGCATTATAAGCAAACAAAACAGCAGCCCTTAATTCATATGTTGGTCCAGTCTACTCATTTTTTACCCTGCAATGATCATTAAAAGAGGGAGTATTCAAGGTGGAAACACACTCTCTGCTGACAATGTTAGATTCTTTCTCATATGGGCAGCATACAAGCTGCTCATTAAGAGCCAAAGGGGCAATGGCGGTGGTGATGGTGATGGCAATAGCAATGGTGATGGCAATGACAATGGCAGGGATGAGGATGAATTCTGGCAACAACTCACAGTGGCCCTTCGGACCTCAGAATTCACAAACCTCATAGCTATATATGTGGCAGCCTTTTTGGAGCAGCCAGTAGTAGATGTAGGTTGCTCTTTTCTGCTGCTACTTTTTACTTATTTAAATTCCCCCAGCACAACTCAATTCATCTCGTGCTCTTCTTAGGGTCTACAGCTCTATGGTAAGATCTGCCAACTCTATTCATAATATCTGATCAAGATGAAGAAAGATTGGAGGATGTTGTGGAGCATGCCTTTGGTGGCTGAGCTATTGAGTCAATACATCGCTTAGCGAAGGTCTCAAAAGGAACAGAAGCAAGCCTTTATAAGTAATCTTGTATAACTCATGCAACTCATTGGTGTGCAACTCGTCAGTATACAGCTCACTTACTCACTCACTCACATTCTTTTTCTGAAATACCCATCTCTGTGTTTTATTTAATTTCATTTTTTATATAGTCTCTCTCTAAAAAACACCCATACCCACACACAACCTGCCTGCACACAACTTGCCCACATACAACCTATCTGCACACAACCCATCTGCATGCAACCTGTCCATACTCTTATCTCAGTCCCTCAGATCAGGGCTCAGTTCTATTGGAAAGGAGAGTTCAAAGTTACCCGAGTTCAACCATGTCTGGTATCTGATCAAATAGAGAAATTCGAGGGCAAGATATTTAGCATGAGCAGTACCAGTATTGTCATCAAGGCTTGGGGGTCTATATTTAAATCAGAGCCAATCATTCTCAACCAAGGGGTCTATTGGCCAGTAGGAGTAACCAATGATGAAGAGAACTATATCTTTATTAATGAACATGGAGAGGTGGTCGCGATGGTAGCAAGAAACCTCTACAGTGACAAGCTTCACTACTATATTAATGAGATTTGCGAGAATTGCATCAAATACTAGGTGGCAGAAAAGAGGGGGTGAAAAAATCAAGGAGGGGGGGTTTGGATAGGAATTGAGTATACTGCAATACTGGCAAAGAGTGGGTTCTAGAGTTCCGAAATCTCTCATACTCATCTCCCTTTTTTTTTACTCCTCTCCAGATAAATCACACTCTTTGCTGACATACTCTTTTTGATACAAATCCAGAGATACATAAGATTCTGTACCCCTACTGGAACTTTAGAAGTGCTGTCAAAGAGCAAACTGCATGTGAGCACAACACAGCCTATGTAGCAATAGTGGCTATAATCTGGAGTTCTTTGAGCAGATTGGTAGAGTATATGGCAGGCCAGCTTGGTGGTGATCTCGGCATGGCTGTATGTATATTCTTGGCACAATTTAGCATACTGTATGAGGTGAGGAGCTCCACTTTTTTGGGGTGCTACAGCCCGGGGGGTTTCTGTGGCCCAGGGGGTTTCTGTGGCCTGGGGGGTTTCTGCTCCCCTGCATGCAAAAAGGACTGACTAGTTGCCATCTGTTTTGGCAGATTTCCAAGTCAGGGCTCCTGGGGCTGGACCAAGGGTAGGCATCCACTAGCACAGCCTGGCAGTATGAGGTCCTGAGCCAAGAGTTCACTCAACTATATGCTTGTATCACATTAGGATATATTGGCACATCCTTTCTCTGCCTACACACACAGACAACAATATCACCCTGATAATGTTTTACATCCCAAAAAGGAAGAGCCTAACTTGGGAGGATAGCGGCAGTGTCTGGTATGATCTCATCTATGGTTTCAGGGTCCCGTTTATAGCCAACATAGCTGTCTTCTTCCAACCACACAACTACTACAGCACTGTTGCCTTTGAGGAGAGCTTGGACACAATAGTTGTTGCACTCATAACAGATAATAGGCTCATCAAGGCCTGAGACTGGTGGGTGGAGCAGTTTTTGTAAGGGTTAGGCAATCTTTCGCGAGGGATAGGCAGTCTTTTGTGAGGGTTAGGTAGTCATTTTGTGTAGATTGGGCAGTCTTATATAGGGGGTTGGGCTGGGTACCTCTTCTGTAGCACTAGCTTAGCTATTATGCAGAGCTCTACCAGCCCCTTGGCCCTGCTCTGCAGTACTGCTAGTGTAGTACTGCAATGTAGTGCCAGGGTGCCTGTGGGACCCGAACTGGCAATAGGGCCTGAATCTGTAGTGGATTTCAACTGCTGGAAATGCCCTCCAACTGCCAGAAGCACCCTCTGACTGCCAGAAGCACCCTCTGCCCTGGACTCCTTGGCAGCTTGGGGCTGCCTCTATGCTGCTGGCAGAGGGCCACAAATTTTGCATGCTCCCTCTGCCTGCCCTGCCCATCCCAGACACTTGTGGCTTGGGGCTGCCCCTTGCTGCTGGCAGAGGGTTACAAATTTTGTGCACTCCCTCGCTGACCCCATGTCCACCAACTCCACCAACTGACTCTGCCCACTGACCTGGGTGCTGATAGCTTGGGACTGCCCCTCACTACTGGCAGAGGGTCATAAGTTTTGTATACTCCCTCTACCAACCCCCCCAACCAGGACACTTGCGGCTTGGGGCTGCTCCTTACTACTGGCAGAGGGCTGCAAATTTTGCACACTCCCTCTGCCAACCCACCCACTGACCTGGACACTGACAGCTTGGGGCTATCTCTTGCTGCTGGCAGAGGACTGCAAACATTGTGCACTCCCTCTGCCACCACTGCCAACCCTGCTAACTGCTGCCTACTTGGGCCACAAACTCTGGGCTGAGTCCTTAGGATTTTTTACCTTTTTATTATTTTTGAAAGGTATTAAATATTCCACAAGACCAACCAACTTATCTGTGAACCCCCAGGACCCACTGAATTTTAGTGGTCCAAGCTCCACCAAGACTTCAGATACATATATGCCCAGATTATCTCAGCATTCAGTGTACACCTCTTTGAGGCAACAAGGTCCACTCTACCTGAGAACACCTACTCGACAGGAGTACTGGAGGCAGGAATCGCCAGGTAGTCTCAAGCCATACTACATAGACTGGGGAAGTCTATTTGATGCAGCTGCATGCCCTGGTGGGTAGAGCAGTGGGTAGAGCAGTGGTTAGATTGGTGGGTTAAATTGGCCCAACACCCACCTGACAACCCACCTTCCACCAGTTGAGTACCTCCATGTCCTCCAGCAGGATTACACAGTTGCTGGTGAGGTAAATGGTAAGTTTGTCTATTGACAGCAGCTCTTCCACTGACAGCTCTCTCTTCTTCTTTCTGCTGAAGTAAATGTGGGACAGGAGAGATCCCTTGGCATATTCATCTGGACTTCAGCCAGAACCTTGCGGTGGTGTATAGTTTTTCCAGTACACTTTGATTATGGTCTGCTTGGTTCTCTTAATGAAGTGTTGCTCCTAGCCCTAATCTTTATAATATTGTAGCTTTAAGTGTGGGTCCAGCACTGTTCAAAGGAGAGAAGAGAGTGAGTTTTTGTGGGGGTTTCTCTGTTTTGGAAAGAGCAACAGCCACACACCAACATTGACATACCTATACTGATTGAGTATATAGTGGTATCTGTTTGGAAGTAGTACTTTCTGAGCTTGCTAAGAGCAACCTCCATGGCATCTCTATGATCCAGGCTCAACCATAAATCACTGCAACCCTCTAGCCTGTCCTTAAGCTTATCCTCTAGCCAGTCAATCTGAAGGTTATATACTGGTATTGCCAAGCTTATTGTCGGGGTCATTTGTTTGACTATATCCTTTGTACAATCGTCGAAACACTGGCAGTTATATGTGGTGAGGTATTGCATTGTGTGGAGGCAGACAAAATGAGTGTGGAGGCTGACAAAATGAGTGTAGAGCCAGAGCAATCACCACTTACTTCCAAAACTCTGACAACATTCCTAAGTACATCCCACTCGCTTTCACCTAGAGCCTCAGCCCATATTTCCTTATCAGTAACTACTGTTGAATCTATTGGCTTTTTTTTTTTTTTTTTTTTTTAAAAATAAATCTTCAATTATCCAAAACAAGTTACTTCAGCTGACCGAAGAAAAAAAGGATGCATACTACAGCAAACTCCAGCATGCACTGGATCATTGCAAATGTTGAGTTCCAATACATACAGACATCCAATATAAGCTCTTTCAGGGCTAAACTGATTGCTCTATACTGTATAGTAAATTTGTCTCATCATTGTGGGGATGATCAGACCAACACAACTAGGTTGCACAGCTTGGAAATTATACTCAGAGCCCCTCCTCTCTCAGATAGTTTGTCTATGTGTATAAGATAGTCCTGAACAGTGAGGTTCAGTATGTGGGTCTAGCATTGCATATGGTAGCTTTCTGCACTGAAGGCCATATTTTCCTGTTTGAGGCTGGCCACTAAAACTTTGAAAAATATTGAGTTGTTTGTAGCATTGTCCATTGTAATAGTCAAAATCTGTACTTGAAATATTCAGTCAGTGAATTTATGTGAAAATAAATAACCAATAAAATCTGGTTTGGTTTAAGACCTTCCTCAAAACACCGATCTGATGGCAAGCTCCCCTTTTTTACCTTGGTGATAATCCCAAGCTCCCAGATACAACTAATAAAAGCATCTGTGATATTGTCTCCAGAATGAGGGCCAGCAAGTTTGATGAAGTCAAGGGTGAGAGATTTAAGCTGCCAATCAAGGTCAATCCAATGACTAGTAATGCCCAGAAACAAAATTACATTGGGTGATGTCTATGTGTCGATTGTAAACGAAATTTTACCTGCTGAATTCTGCTTATTGAATGTGAGGTTAAATTGGTGAGCTCTTTTATATAATTCAGCTTGCAAAGGTCATGGTGCTGCCCTTATTTTACCTGAAGTATCTGGTGGAAATTGTTGTGCTCCTTCCTATAGGCCTCCAAGACATCTTTGTGAATAGTATCAGCATTTGGCAAATATAAATCATGCTTGAGGAGGCCAAAGATGCTATGCAATTGATCACTCTCAATGGTTGTAAATGGCTGGTCTGTGCATACAATCTAGCAAATAAGCTGATTTCGAAATTCTGTCAAAGAGTATGGCTAAATATTTTTGATTAAATGGCATTGTTGATATAGAAATAGTTGGGCAATCAGATAAACATACCCACTACAGCTTGGATGTTGATTTTATTTATCTCCATGTTCTTTTTGATTTTGTCAGAGTGCTTGTCTTTTATGTATTGATTCATATTCAAAGTCATACCCCCAAGTATTTTGAACTTCTGGCTGGTGCAGTTCATGGGGGTGGATGAAACAATATCATGTGTGTGTCAAAACAAACAAAAAGTATCAATAGGTGTATCTTAATTTTTTACCTGCAATAATTACAAACAACATCATCTCCTATCTTATCACAATATTGCCAGATTTCAGAGTAAGGATTGTGTGAAAGGTGTGGAACTATCAGGGATGTTTGACTTGAAGCATCATCAGTACTGTGAACTGTTGAAGACTGATCTGTTGATATGTGTATTTGCGTATTTGTGTGTGTATATATATATATGTGTGTGTATTGTATATATATGTGTATATATTGTGTTATAGACACATCCAGCATATGAGTTATGTGGAGAATTTGAATTGGAGGATTCAGTTGAAAAATTTGGATGAGGATTCAGATTGAAGGATTCGAATTGGAGGATTCGAATTGGAGAATTCAAATTGGAGGATTCAGATTGAGTGATTTGGATTGAGTGATTTGGATTGAGTGATTTAGATCGAGTGATTCAGATTGAGTAATTCAGATTGGAGTGGTTTGGATGGGTGATTCAGATAGGGCAATTCGGATGGGGTGATTCAGATTAATCCAAGTTGATTTGGATGGCTTCAGATTTGAGATTTGGATCAAACTGTTATATGATGAATCAAATCTGGATTTGATTCGAATTGACTCATTCGGAGTACTACTTGGGAGTCTATTTTTCAGTATATGAGTCAGTTCTACTAAGACCTTGGTGGGAGCAGAGGGTGGCTATCTGGGGGGAGGCCCTGTAGAGTTGTAGAGACCATCACATTTCTTTAGTAGAGTATATTACAATTTTGAATGTCTACTGGCTGCTGATGCTGTAGTATCTGGTATATCATCTGGACTTTCTGGCCTAGGTAGTGAAGAGGCTATTGAAGTTGGCTAGAGATTGGATCTGAGCTGGGAGGAGAAGTCAGATTAGCTAAGAAATCTTGTTATTATCAGTAGCTAGAGGAGAACTTAGGCTGGTTGACTTTCTGAAGAGACTGCATTGTTTGAGAGTATGGTGGCTGAAGAGAGTAGTGGAACTAAGGGGTGATAGCTGGGTTCTACTGATGAAGAAGGTTTGGGAGATAAGGTACTCACCAAGAGGCTCTACTGGAGATCTCTTGTCCTTAGTTGGGCTTCAAAATAGTGGACATATGCAGTATAAGAACTTCTGGTAGGAAGTAGTGGATGGGGCTCACTGCATTGGAATTCACTAGCAGGGGGATAAAGGGAAGATACCTTGGGGTCCAGCAATATAGCAATAGAATAGAGTATTATTGGGGGGTACCCCTCTTCTAGATTTTGATATTAGTGATGAGGTCAAGTACCAAAGGGAGTTGGGATAGGATGTATAACCCAGTGGATGGCAGATAGTATATATTGGAGAGGAGTGGGACTGGAATAGAGTCTGGGCCTAGAGTGCAGAGATCTAGCAATAGCTACCACCTAAGTACTAAGTGGTCTGGTGGTATATGCTGAGAAGGAATATCATGCTCAACTTTCATTCAGGGCTACCTTGTAGAGGGGGAAAGATTGGATTGTGAGAAGTACTTCAATGTAGGACAGAAAAGATATTTGTACAGACATCAGAATATTGACTAGAAGAGTGTGAGGTGCTTGGAGACTTCCGGGTAGTGATTGGAAATAGACTGGGTATTGTACAGAAAGGAGATGGTGAGAGAGGTCATTGGGAGGATTTGAGAGATAGGTTAGTAGGGGGGGTTGGCAATAAGTAGCTTATAGTTGATTGAGTCATAGCTATATGAGTGGGATTGGCTGGACACTGGCTGTTTGTATTTGAGGAAGAGAGGTAATTGAGCTTAGGAGTATAGCTGATAAGATGGAAAGGGTTGATGGTTGATATCTTGGCCAGTTGGTGGCAGGGTTGGGGGCTGCAGGATGGGTATCAGTGGAGTTTGGTAGAGAAAATTTGTGGGCAAAGTGAGAGAAGAATAGATATAGTAGTAGTAAGATAATATTTGAGTATAAGAGTATAGAGGGGGGGTCTCCCTAGGGAGATTGGATAGTGGGATTGGGTTCTGTATTTATAGTTAATAGAATGGTAATAAATAGTAAAGTCTAGAAGACTAAAAAAAAAAAAAAAAAAAAAAACTATCATATCTCTTTTTTTTTTCTAATCCACCATCACACTCTCATCAGCAGTCACTCCACTGCCCCCAGCCACAGCCCCTCCTGCCTCTATGCTTGCTTCCCTCAGTAGAGGACCTCCTGCCCTCTCTAAGCTAGTCTTGTCTTTTCCCTTAGCTCAATTAGCTTGAGTATCTGTCAGCTATTCACTTCTCTTCACCTTATCAGTAAAACTCAGGGGCCCAGATCCTCCCCCATTTCCACCAGATACTGGTCATCCTCTAGGGCTCTCTCCAGCCTTCTTACCTCTAAAAGAGTCCAACTCCAGACCATAACCTCTCCCTACATATTGCCAGCTAAATACCCCAAATCTACCTGACCCAGTATATCTATTAGAACTCTTGCTCAAAGACATATTACTAGTACCTTTTCTCTGAATTGTATCAGAAAATGTTATCTGAAGTTTTGTGTAATGTGAATTATATCAGAGAAAGGTGCTATAAATGTATAGTATAGTGGTATTCTTGGTTAGATTACTAGAGAGTAGAGGTATATAGCAGGTTTTAGACAGTCAGTGGGGGTATAGAACAGTGCTCATATATAATAGTCATTAGGGAGTGGTATTTCCTCTGGGTAGAGGTATTCCCTAGGAGGACCCACTGTCTCTTATTTTATATACTCTATCCTTAGAGCCATTGATGGATAGGATTCAGCAAAAAGTAGTTAGACTCTTAGTATTTAGAATTGTGTGAAAAGTTGAGGCCTTTGTAGATAATATAGTAGTTGGCCTAGGATCAATTACTGATGTTGAGAAACTCTAGAAAATAGTGGAGTGGTATGAGATATACTCTGGAGCTAAACTCAACTGATATAAGTGTGAAATGATGGTATTGGGTAATGGCCTGGTAGGGGGGAGATATAATTGGAACAATTGTCCCTACTGGAGATACTGTGTGGTACTTGGGTATCTATCTTTCAGTTTATGGGTCAGTCCTACCAAAACCTTAGTGGGAGCAGTTGGTAGCTATTTGGGGAGAGGCTCTGCAAAGCTGGGGAGACCACTATATCTCTTTGATAATTTATATTTCAATTTTAAATATCTACTAGCTGCTGAAGCTATGGTATTTAGTATATTATCTAGACTTTTCAGCCTAAGTAGTAAGAGATTATTGAAGCTGGTCAAAGGTTTGATATAGGCTGAGAGGAGGAGTCAGATTAGCTGAGAAATCCTATTATTGCTAGTAACTAGAAGAGGTCTTGGGCTGGTTGATTTCCTGAAGAGGCTGTATTATCTAAGAGCTTAGTAGCTGAAGAGAGCTATGAAACTGAGGAGTAATAGCTGGGTTCCTCTGATGAAAAAGGTCTAGAAGATGAGATTCTTACTAAGAGACTCTATAGAAGATCTACTGTCCTTGATTGGGCTTCAGAATAGTGAGCACATATAGTATAAGGGCTTCTGGTAGGGAGTAGTTGATGGAATATACTGTATTGGTATTCACTAGTAGGAGGCAGAAGGAGAGATATCTTGGGGCCTAGTGATGTAGAGATGAGATCAAGTATTGTTGTAGAGTACTCTCTTAATTAACTTTGATATTGGTGATAGAGTCAAGTGTCAGAGAGAGTTGAGACAGGATGTATGGCCTAGTGGCTGACAGTTGGCCAGTATTGGAGAGAAGTGAGACTGGATTAGGATTTGGGCCTAGAGTGCAGAGATATGACAATGGCTGCTACCTAAGTGCTGAGTGGTTTAGTAGTATATCATGCTCAACTTTTGCTCTAGCCATCTTATAGAAGAGAGACAATTTGAGTGTGAGGAGTATTATAATGTTGGTCAGAAAAGAGGATTTATACAGATGCCTGAACATTGGCTTAGAGAGTATGAGGTACTTAGAGACTTTTAGTTAGTAGTTAGAACTAGACTAGAAGTAGTAAGGAGGGGGGTGGATGAGCAAGATAGATGGGAAGACTTGAGAGATAGATTTGTGGGGGGGATTAGAAATAAGTGACTCACAATTGGGTGGGTATTGGCTATATGAGTGGGGTTGGTGGGACACTGGCTGTTTGTTTTTGAGAAAGAGAGATAATTAAGTTAGGAGGAGCAACTAGTAAGATAGAAGGAGTTAATAGTAGATATCTTGATAGATTGGTGGCTGGGATAGAGTCTGTAGAGAGATTGTTAGCACTGCTTAGTAGAGAAGATATGGGCAGAGTGAGGGGAGAGTTGTAATAGTAGATAGTAAGATAGTCTTCAAGCATAAGAGTATGGAGGGG
>RBNI01005974.1:0-11880 GCA_003990745.1 Jimgerdemannia flammicorona
CTCCTTATGACAACAGACCACTTTGCCATTCACCATCACCACCCACCCACTACTCTGGTCATAGATCTCTTCCACCAACTGATGATGTTACCCACCCTGGGGCCCACAACCAACCCACCACCTGGTCAACAGATCTCCCATCAACCCCTTCTATCTCAATAACTTCTCCTATATACCCAACTGCTGTCCCTCCTCAAAAACAAAGAGCCAATGTCCAGCCAGTCCTACCCATACAGCTAAAACCCAATCTACAGTGAGCCATCCATTGCCCACACCTCCCACTAACCTAGATTTCAGATCCTCCCACTGCTCTCTCTTTCCATCTGGCCTCCTCTCCACACCCAACTGAGCTCTAACTGCTAACCAAAAGTCCCCCAGTATCTCACACTCTTCCAGCCAATGCTCTAGTATCTGCACAAAACCCCCAACTTGCCCAACATTATAACACTCCTCACAATTGAATTGCCACCATCTACTAAGTGGCCAGTGTGAAAATTCAACATGATATTCCTCTACAACATCCTCAACCATACCACCCAGAACTTTGGGGGAAGCCACCTCCATACCTCAGCACTCTATGACCAGATTCCTGCCCAGTCCTACTCCTCACCAATCCCCACTGCCTGCCAGCTACTTGGCCACAAATCCTGTCCAAGACCCTGCTGACATTCCACTCCATTACTAATGTCAAACTCAGTAAGTGGAACACCCCCCAGAAGCAGTTGGTCCCACTGCCACATAGCTGGCCCTGACAGTATCTCCCCCTCATTGCTTTGCCAGTGCAGGCCTATCCATTGTGCTCCATCCACCACTCCCCATCAGAAGCCCTTATACTGCAGCCTTCAGCTTTCATCCAGACCTACCAGAGATAGCAAATCACCCAAGGATCGTCATGGGGAGAATCTCATCTCTCACACCTTCTGCATCAGAGATACCCAGCCCCTTCCCCACAATTCCACTGCCCTTTTCAACCACCAAGCTCACAGACAATATAGCTGCTTAGGAAGGTCCACTAGTCCTTGCCCTCTCTGAATCACTAGTACTGCTAGAGTATCCCAACCAATCTGGGACTGTTGAGATTACAGGTTACAACTCGATATAGATAATTTGTGATACAGTGGCATTGGGGTGACATCATCAACAAACGTGTAAAAGCACATTACTTGAGTGATCAATAAATATCTCTCTCTCTTTTCCTCTCTCCTATTCTTCCAAAAGTTCACAACAAAGGTTATGAGCCCTGGTTAGCAGATAATATACACACCTCTTTAATATACACTACACTACAACATACAAAGATGTCAACCCCAGGAAGCCCAAGCTCAAGTACTGTGGCGCTAAGTCCGGCAAGTAACACAAGTGGAATGGATGCCAGCATGGGTACCACAGTCCCTCCGGTGGTGGCTATGACGACAAGAAGGATGATTTCTGTCTTCAACGGTAAGGATTATGCCATATGGGTGTACCATATGAGGAACCTCTTGGAGGAATGTGGTCTAGAGAACGATTGGAAGCCACAGGCACAAATAACGAGATATGACCCAGTGAAGGATCGCAAGGCGTTGAGGGAGATCACGTTCACTCTATCAAATGAGCAAATGAAACTTGTTATAGATGCTATGACAGCGAGTGAAGCCTGGGAGACCCTACATGACCATCATCAACAAGCATCCATATCCAACAGATTCCACCTGAAGGGACAATTATTTACTCTATGGATGAAGCCCAAGGAGAGCATTCAGGAATATACCAACTGCGTCAACAATCTGACGAATCAGGTGAACTCACTTTCTACACCGGCGGACCTCATCAGGGAGGAAGACAAGGTCCTGGCTCTTATACGAGGCCTCCCAGATGCGTATAACATGGTTGTATCCACTATGTGGGAATCTGATAAGCTTTCGGACTACAAGCACATCATCACAAGCCTATTAAATGATGAATCGAGGCAGAATAATGGTGCAAACGAAGACTACAATGAGAAAGCATTCTATGGCATATGTGGTCAAGGCAAAGGAAAGCCAAGTAAAGGACAAGGTCAATGAGATAGTCAACGTGCCAAGTTCAGCAGTAAGTGCTTCTACTGTGATAAGCCCAGACATCGCATTCAAGACTGCAATCTAAAGAAGAAAGAAAAGGGAGACCAATGTGGTCAGGCAAATGTCATGGACACCAACAATCAGAGCAGCGATGGGATGTTTTTCATGGAGGCGGAGAGCTGCCAATATGCAAACATAAGCATGAGCACTAATGTGTGCAGTGAAGAAGTTTGGCTCATGGATTCTGGCATAACATAACATATGATGGTGCACCATGAATAGTTCTCTACATACGAGAAGTTTGAGCATTCCATACCTATCAAACTAGGTGACAACAATGTAATCTACGCTCAGGGCAAAGGAAATGTCGGAATACACCTGCACAGAAAGGTCAAAGAACCCTCAGGCACCTTTGTGGACATACTATACACTCCAGATATAGGCAAAAATCTCTTCTCGATAGGACAAATGATGGCCCGAGGAGACAAAGGAGTAAACATATGACTGAATGGAGTAATGGTAATCGATCTAAAGAACAATAAGGAATTAATATATGCATTGAAAAGAGGGAATCTTTATGCAATCAATGATATGCTGAACGGTACATTGGCACACTCCGCAACAACAAACGACACCTGGCATATATGGCACAAATGGTTAGGACACATTGGTCAGACAAGCTTAGAATAGATGATGAGGAATAGCTTGGTGAAAGGATTGCCAAACTGTACATCTCCAAACTTCTTTTGCGATGACTGTGTGGCGAATAAGGCTTCTTGGAAGTCTTTTCAGGAATGGACAAAACGAGTGAGCAGCATACTCGATCTTATACATATGGACATCTGCAGTCCCATGCGTACATCATCACATTCCTGGAAGAAGTATTTTATTACTTTCATCGATGATTACACTCATAAGGCCCATGTGTACTTCCTCTCAGCAAAGAGCGAAGCATTCAAGAAATTTAAAGAATTCAAGGTGAGTGTGGAGAACGATATGAAATGTCAGATAGGGATACTACGCTCAGATAATGGGACAGAATATATAAATAAGTCCTTTAAACAATTTTTAAAAGAGCATGGAATACGACATACTAGAACGGCTCCTTATACTCTACAACAAAACAGTGTGGCGGAACGATTCAATTGAACGATTGTTGAGATGGCCCAAATGATGATGAATGCAGCTGGTTTACCACAAACCTTCTGGGCTGAAGCATTGAACATGGTGGTGTACATACGTAATCAATGCATTTCTCGAGCCTTAAGCAAAGAAAGTAACGTACAGTCTAAGGATGATAACCTTACACCTGAAGAACTGTGGAGCAGATCCAAGCCCGAAGTCTCGCACTTACGGACATTCGGAAGCGAGGCTAACATATTGGATAAAAGCGGAAATAGAGGAAAATTCGAGCCTAAAGCAGATAAGCATATATTCCTTGGATATGATGGGTCAGCATATAGGTTGTGGAACATGCAAAAGTGCAGTATAGTCATCTCTCACGATGTTCAGTTCAAAGAGAAAGTAAAGGAAATTCACATAGAAATTCTTATACCCATAACCAATCCAATGGTGAGTGGAACTATGCTGACAGTGAGCGTGAAAACTACACCAATGATTCCAGCAACAATGGTACAACCTATGCCAACGAGATCAACAGCGCAAGTACCTACGAAAATCCCTAAACCAAGAATTATGGAGATTTCGGATAATGAAGAGGATATCTCTCCAAAGGGCAAGAAAAAGCACAAGTCTGGGATGGACAATGAAGTCCAAGCAGATCTGGGAAGTTACTGGGACCCACCCAAGTTGTCTCGTCACAAAAAACATCATATGAACTATGCCTGCGAATGCACTTGTATAGCAACGACTAGTGAGCTGGCACACTACGATGAAGCCATTCATTCGAACGATAAAAAGGAGTGGAAAAAGGCTATGAATGAGGAGTATAATTCACTCATCAAGAATGACACGTGGGACTTAGTCTCTCTTCCAGCAAATCGACAAGCCATAGGATCCCAATGGGTGTATAAAATCAAGCATGATAGCAACACCGGCATAGAGTGATATAAGGCCCAATTTGTGGTAAAGAGGTATTCACAAAACTTTGGGGTTGACTATGACGAGATCTTTTCCCCAGTATTTAAGCTTACTTCACTTAGAATACTTCTTGTGATCAGAGCCAAGTATGACTATAAGATACATCAAATGGACATTAAGACAGCCTTTCTAAATGGAGATGTGGATACTGAACTATACGTTCTTCAACCACAAGAATATGAACTCTACGACAATGAGAAGGAGTTAGTATGCAGACTACGCAAAGGTCTCTATGGTATAAAACAGGCAGCGAGGCTATGGAATTGAAAGATTGACGATTATCTCATAGAAGAGAACAGGTTCAAATGATGCGAAGCAGACCCATGCATATACACTCATCATACATCCTCAGGAATGGTATATCTGGGAATTTGGGTTGATGATATCATTCTGGTTGGAACAATAAATGAGATTAATGAAGTAAAGGTGGCACTATGCAAGAAGTTCAAAATGACAGATCTGGGTGACATGTCTTTCCTTTTGGAGATATCCATCATACGTGACAGGAGTGCGCATACTATACACCTAAGCCAAGAAGCCTACATTCAGACAATACTCGAGCAGTTCGGTATGAGTGAGTGTAAGCCAGTCGGAATACCGATAGAGATATCTGTGAGATTAAAGAAGTCTGATACACCCGACGACAATGATATTCCCTATCGACAAGTGGTAGGATCCCTTATGTATCTGATGCTTGGGACGAGACCCGACCTATTATATGTAATCAACAAAGTGGTGCAATATGCATCGTGCTATGACAACTCGCATTGGATGGCAATCAAGTACATATTCAGGTACATTAAAGGCACAAAGAGCTATATGCTCAATCTGGGTGATAAGGGAGTAAGCGGGAGTACCATTATGGTAAGCCTTTCCAGCATGTGTGATGCTGATTAGGCTGGAGACTTGGATGACAGAAAGTCTACGACAGGATATCTCTTCTATCTCGATGATGGTGGAGCCATTTTATGGCAAACTCGTAAGCAATCATCAGTGGCAACATCGTCTATGCAAGTGGAATATCAAGTGTTATCAATGGTGACGAAGGAGGCCATCTGGCTTCATGAACTACTAAAGGATCTGGGATTCACTCAAGGATCTACAACTATATGACAGGACAACCAATCCACCATTGCTTTGGCAAAGAACCCTATACATTATGCAAGGACCAAGTATATTAATATACAGCACAATTACATACTAGAGTGCATTGAAAACGAGGCTATACGCCTGCTATATATCCCTATGGAGCAAATGGCAGCAGATTCGCTGACGAAGGCCCTTCTAAAGGCAAAGTTTGATTTTTGTTTGCAAGGAATGGGTGTAATAACGAGCAACAAGCAGTTAATGGCGAATGATGGATAGAATAAATATTATGGTGAAACGACGGGTAGAATGAGTGTTATGGCAAATATTTGTGATGGAAACCTATAACATTGCTCAGGATTTCCATTTTTCACTACTTCTCTTACCTATTTTTTACGCTTATAAGCAGGGAATTTCAACCTTTTTCAGTCATCTAGATAGCATCCCATTGGTAATGTTTTGTTTTGCTTAGCTGTAGCTGGAGATTGATCAGTTTTATTTGTATTTGCATTCTTTATCTCATTGAGCGGGAGTGTTGAGATTACAGGTTACAACTCAATATAGATAATTTGTGGCACAGTGGCATTGGGGTGACATCATCAACAAATGTGTAAAAGTGCATTACTTGAGTGATCAATAAATATCTCTCTCTCTTTTCCTCTCTCCTATTCCTCCAAAAGTTCACAACAGGGACCACTTTCCTGCTCAAATTGAATCCCTAGCCAGTTTCATCAGTCTTTTCACCACCCAAGCTAGAAAGTCCAAATGATAAGCAACATACCATAGCTTGGGGAACCAGTAGACATTCAGGATTGATACTCAGCCTGCTAGGGAGATGTGGTGACCTCCCCAACCCCTCAGAGCCTCCTCCCTAATGGCTACCCTCTCCTCCCACCACACTTGTGATAAGATAGAACCATATACTGAGAGAAAGATGCTCAGATACCTCACCACCTCTCCTCTAGAGACAATTGTTCCAATGATGTCCCCTCCCACTAGACCATTTCTCAGCACCATTGTCTCACACTTATACCAGTTGAGCTTCACCCCAGAGTATACCTTGTACCAATTCCCTATCTCCTGAAGGACCGCCACATCTGCCACTGAGCCAAGACCAACCACCATATCATCTGCAAAGGCCCCCACCTTCAACACCACACTATATACCAAGAGTCTTACCACCTTCTGCTGTATCCTATCCATCAAAGGTTCCAATAAAAGAGCATAGAGGATAGGAGACAATGGGTCTCCCTGAGGAACACCTCTCCCCAAGGGGAATAACAGACCCTGGTGCCCATTACACATTAGTGCTGTCCTGCTCCCCTTCAACAGATTCAACATAGATGCTCAAAATCATGGGTGAACACCAATTCTATCCAGTACCTTACCTAGCCACACCTCCTTCTCCTGGTCTAAAAAGACCAGTCTCCCATCCAATCCACAAGCTCTCGCTCCTTCAATGATGCCATAAACCCAGGCAGTCCCATCTCTTACAAGCCTGTCTCCAACAAAGCCCTGTTGCTCCTCCCCTAGCACTTGTTGGGCAACCTTCTGTAATCTTGCAACAATCACCTTGGTCACCATCTTCCTGTCTATATCCAGAAGCATGATCAGCCTCCAGTTCTTCCAATCCTCCCTCCTTCCCTAATATTTATACAACAAGGCCACTAGCCCCAAGTCCTGCTCATCAACCCACTTCTCATTCAGAAGAACATAGTCACAGAGAGCAGCCATCTCTCCCAACACTCCAAGGACCTTTGCCATCTTCTTCCAGAAGTCCTAAGGCAGCCCATCTTCCCCTGGTGTAGTCCCAAGCTTGGTTGCTCAACGACTCTCTAGATCTCCTCCTCTTGGACTAGTATAATCAAATCACCAAGTCCCTCTACTTGTGGCAAATCCCACTCCTCCAGCATGTCACCAATTGCTCCTTCTTCTGCTCCCCCTTCCTCCTCACTCTACAGCCTCCTCCATCTCTCCTTTAATACTCCCAAAATCTGTTGCATGCCATACACCATTTCCCCCTCAGCATCTAAGACCCCATCCCAATGATGTTGCACCCTCCTAGCTTGAAGAAGCCTAGACAAGTACCTAGTAGGCCGCTTGCCCTCCTCAAGCCCCTGCCACTGTAGTCTGGCAGCCATGCCTTTCAAACGAATTTCCTCCTCTTCTCTCAATATTATTTGCAACTCTACTATCTCTAACCTCCAATCCTCCACTCTTTCAGAAGAAAGAAAATCAGCCCATTCCATCTGCAATCTACTCAGCCTATTAGAAGCACATTTCACTCACTTTCTTCTCTGCCTCCCAGCCTCCTTACCAGCTCCTCCCCAATATACCCTTGCAGCCTTCTTCAGCCTCATCCAATGGTCACCCACAGATGAACCCTCATGTATCCAGTGAGTGATCTTCTCCTGGATCTCCTCCACCCATGGGTCTCATAATCTCTTCTCAGCCAGCAGAGAGGAGTTAAGACACCAATGTCTGGGTCCATCTCCACTCTCCCCAAACTGTCTCTTTCCCAACAGCCTCCAGTGATCAGACCACAGACACCACTCTACCTCTAGAGTCCACCAAACATTAACTCCCCAACAGTCAGCCATCAGAATCCAATTAATTCTCGTACCCAGCCCATTCACACAGTGTGTATAGACCCTCCAGTCACCCCAACATGTTCTACCCATATCCCCTAAGGAGCTAAGGTTCTCTGCCTCCTCCCACTTATTGAGACCACCACTCCTCCTACCTGTACTCCTCTCTCCATCAGTTCTATCTAGCTGCAGATCCTGCACCATATTAAAGTTACCTTCTAGAAAATCAATGCCTACCTCCAAGAGAATGCCTTCCTTCAAAAGATTCTTAATCCACTCAATCTGCTCACCCCTAACTGCAGGACAGTAGCAAGAGCCAACCTTCACTGATTCCAATCCTGGCCTAAGCCATTCTCCCCAGACCAATTGATCACCCCAGCTCCGATTCTGCTGAAATCTCCTCTACCCTTCCTCACCAGAATTGCCACCTTGCCAACCCATGCAGTAGCTCCTCCCCATTCTCTAGTCCACTCTACTTAATCTCCCTCATCCTCATATCATTTATCCTGCAGTAAAAAGAGATCAGCCTCCAATCCTTTAAGCCAAGTAAAAATGTTCTTATGCCGCCTAGTACTCTACAATCCATTCACATTCAGAGAAAAAATGTTAGTTGTACTATTCATTAGGAATAATGTTAAATATCAATCCCAGCCTCTACAAATCTACATTCAACTCCTCCTGTGCCAAGTCCAAGTTATGTTCTGCAGCCAGCACCTTCTCCACAGCTGCCTGTGCTTCCAACCCTTCCAGAAGTTCAGCCATCACCCCATCCTCCTTTTCCTTGAAGTCCTCATGATACTCCAGACATGCCTCCTGCCAGAGCTGCAAACCATGCCACTCCACCCAATAGTAGGCAGCCCACTCACCAGCAACAACCGCCAGCTCTGTCTCCCTCACCTAATTAACCTCATATCCTTCCTCCTTCAGGAAAATTGCAAGAATCTCTGCCTTCAGTGCCCCCACCACACCTTCTCTATACAAAATTTCTGCCCAGTGCTCCTCACTCATCACTTGCAGGTCTACTTCCCCTAACTCCTCAGCTATGAGGTTATCCATCACCTTGCTCATCCACAGCTGGTTCCCCACCTCCTTCCCTCCTGGTGTATCTGGCCTTCCTGCATCCATCATCATGGTATCAGCCCCTACACTGGCAGTCTCATTCCATCCCTCCTCAGGGACATCCACCAGCTCATCCTTGCTAACAGCCACCACCTGTCCACCCTTTGCCACATCAGAAACCCCAAAGTGTACCCACTGAGCACTCTGCATCAGCTCATCCTCTGCCACCTGACCCCTTGCAGCTGGGCCCTGTCTGATCAGAGAAGGAGTATCATCCACAACTGGGTTCCAGATCTCAAAAGTACCATCAGTAAACAGATCCTTGAGCAGCGCCTTCTCAGCCCCTTCCAGGCCCTCCTCCTTATCCCCTCTGCTCTTACTAGCCCAGACACTTACCTCCACTCCCCCAGACTTCTCAGGGCCCCTGGCCTTCATCTTAGTCCCTCTATCTATACTTACTAGCAACTCCCTCTGCCTTCTGTGCCCTTGAGCCCTCTCCCACTACCTCTTGTCAGTGTGGACATACTTCCCATCAACAATCTCCAGATGTGTTGACTCCTCATACAATTTCCAGGCCTTTGCCCTCTGCTCAACTGCACCACTCAACTCCTCCAGAGCCTCCAACAAGTTCTCCTCCTCCTCTTCACTCCCTCTCACCCTTGATACCTTACAGACAAAAGCTCCCCACATCAACACCAAGGGCCAGTTGCTCATTGTCCCCATGGCCTCCTTTCCAGCCAATCTAATCCTCACATTCATATCACCCATTCTGATGGAGGTCCCCTCCCACACCTGGAAGCTGATATCCACCACATTGCCATACTCCACCATCACCTCCTCTACCCTCCTCCTAGTCTCCTCCTTTATCACCGTAGGCACCCCCTTCACCAACAGCTGCACCACTCTGAGGTCCCACCTCAGATAGCACACCATGGAGACCACCACTTCTCCAACCACCACTCCAGTCTTCAGAGTCTCTTCCAGTGGGCCCACCTCCTCAAAGCCCACCTCAACTCCCTCCAGACCCTTTAGAAACTTCATCAAGGCAGTCCCAGCAACCTGTTTCAATATAAGCCCCAGGACTATCCACACTGTCACCACTAAGCCCTGGAAGCACAGTGTCACTACAAACTCTGAGATTAATTTCCTGAGTACCAGTACCACCACCAGCCCTATTACACCATTGGCCAGGTCCCACTTTCGCATTGGGAACCCCTGCCCCACTCCACCATCACCAGTCACATCTCTTTTTTTTTTCCTGATTCCCTATCACACTTCCATCAGCAGTCCCACCCCCAGTCACAGCACCTCCAGTACCTATACTTGCAGCCCCCACCTGAGTATCTCTCTCCCTCCCAAGGCTGCCTTACCCTTCCCTCTAGCAGCACCAGCCCTAGATCCAGCTGGCCATCCAGTCTCCTTCACCTTGTCTGCAAAGCTTGGGGGGCAGCCTTCTCCTATTGCCACCAGCCACTGGTCCACCTCCAGAGCCCTCTCCACCCTTCAACCCTCTAAAGACCCCCATCTCCAGGCCATAACCCCTCCCCACATTCTGGCAGCTGAAAGCCCCAGGTCCCCCTGACCCAGCATGCCTGTCAGAACTCTTGCTCAATGATATTTTTATAATACCTTTTCTCTGAGTTGTTTCAAAAACTGTTGCTTGAAGTTTGTGTAATATGAATTATATAGGAGAAAGGTATTTCTTTTGTTCCATCATCTTCTCTGTTGGGGTCCCATACACCTGGACCTCTTTGCATCATAGACAATGACCCAGACCTCCCTCTTCTACAGCTGGTGGGTGGACCCTGAGGCCCTGGGCACTGATGCTTTCCAACATCAATGGCCAACCTCTGGTGCTTATACAAACCTGCCATAGATACTCCTCAACCACATACTACACAAGGTCAAGGGGAACAGGTGTGCTTGCCTAGTCCTCATTATGCTGTTTTGGCAACAATAGAGCTGGTGGTCTGAACTCCTGGAAATGGCAACTGCTCCCTCCATTCTCCTTTCTTTGATGACAATGACAATGATGATGATGACATGGATGATACACTGGGATACCCTGGTATGGCAAATCAGCAGTGATCTCTTGATACTGCAGCACTTGGGCTGTAGGCTCACAAACTTATACAGGCCAGCATATGGACATCCTCATGTAAGAACTACAAGTCAGCGTACCAATACTTTGTCTGTTAGTGCTATCAACAATGTATTGATCCCTTATGAGCTTCTACTGAGCAATGCACTAACTGCTTAGCTTAGCTTTTCAAGGAAGGGATGAGCACACATCAGCTTTGGAGCATCCATACCACCATTGGCTGGTGGATCCCCATGATGAATAGTATTTGTTTCTCCAACCTTCTGACTGTTTTCTGTCTGATCTGGGGTGCTGCAAATCTTCAACCCCCTCCCTCAAAAGACAAGGCTGCCTAATGGGATATTACTACCCTTATTCAGTGGCTAGCTTCTCTTGTCCCCTACAACTCCATATAGTGACATATACTTCACAGTAAGAAAATACATACTCTTCTCACCCTATGTACCACCTGGCGGGTAGCAAGTGATTTTGCAAAATGCTAGGCAACCATCAGTTTTTATAGTGGCATTGGTAATTGGCCTGCCAAAATAGTCCTGACCACTGACATGATGAAGGAATGTACCCCTGATATCACCACCAAGATCTCCCATCTCATTGCAGCTCTCTTGGAGGATAGGAATATGTGCCCTATATACTGGGTTCTCAACTGGGCACATGAGATGGATCCCCTCCACCCATGGACAGATGGCAACTGCCTGTTCATCAGTATGTACTCTCCCCATCACAACCTTATACCTGACAGCCTTTGAAATTAGTTTTCCAAATGTATGGTGGCAATGGGCATTGATCTGGTTTATTACTCTCACTCTGTTCAGGCTAAATCCTCCACCAAAGCCCTGGAAGGAGGTATGCCCATCGATGAAGTCCTTAAGAGTAGCAATTGGAGTTCCAAAACTACATTCCAAAA
>RBNI01005975.1:0-11878 GCA_003990745.1 Jimgerdemannia flammicorona
AAGATGCTATGCAATTGATCACTCTCGATGGTTGTGAAGGGCTGGTCTGTGCACACAATCCAGCGAATGAGCCGATTTCGAAATTCTGCCGAAGAGTATGGTTAAATATTTTTGATTAAATGGTGTTGTTGGTACAGAAATGGTTGGGCAATCGGATAAACGTACCCACCACAGCTTGGATGTCAATTTTATTTGTCTCCGTGTTCTGTTTGATTTTGTCAGAGTGCTTGTCTTTTATGTGTCGATTCATGTTCGAGGTCATACCACCAAGCATTTTGAACTTCTGGCTGGTGCAGTTTATGGGGGTGGATGAAACAATATCATGTGTGTGTCAAACGAGTCAATAGGTGCGTCTTAATTTTTTACCTACAATAATTACAAACAACATCATCTCCTATCTTAGCACAATGTTGCCAGATTTCGGAGTGAGGATTGCATGGAAGGTGTGGAGCTATCAGGGATGTTTGACTTAAAGCATCATCGGTACTGTGAACTGTTGAAGACTGATCTGTCGACATGTGTGTTTGCGTGTTTGCATGTGCATGTGTGTGTATTGTGTGTGTATTGTATTGTGGACACATCCGGCATATGAGTCATGTGGAGGATTTGGATTGGAGGATTCAGTTGAAGGATTTGGATTCAGATTCGGATTGGAGGATTCAAATTGGAGGATTCGAATTGGAGGATTCGAATTGGAGGATTCAGATTGAGTGATTCAGATTGAGTGATTCGGATTGAGTGATTCAGATTGAGTGATTCAGATTGAGTGATTCGGATTGGGGTGGTTTGGATGGGTGATTCGGATGGGGTGATTCAGATAGGGTGATTCGGATTAATCTGAGTTGATTCGGATGGCTTCGGATTTGAGATTCGGATCAAACCGTCATGTGACGAATCGAATCCAGATTTGATTCGAATTGACTCATTCGGAGCACTATCCAGAACTAGTCCAAAAAAGGACTTTGGTTGAGACATCAATCCAATCTTGAAATCAATAAGCGTAGAGGATGTACTCCATATGAAATTGATCTTGACTATAAGAAAACAGTCTTCCAGAATATCCAGAACTTCCAGAAAACCCTTCCAGAACTACATAACGATTACTCTAAAAAGCAACCCTCTTACAAGGTTCCTCAGGGAGACCCTCTGTTCCTGGTTCTATATGCCCTTAGAGCCTTTGATGGATAGGATTCACCAGAGGGTAACAGAGCTCTCTATATATGATATAGTGTGGAAGGTAGGGGCCTTTGCTGATGATATGGTGGTTGGACTTGGGTCAGTAGCAGATGTCGAGGCTCTTAAGAAGACAGTGGAATGGTATGAGGCTCACTCTGGGGCAAAGCTCAACTGGCATAAGTGTGAGACAATGGTGCTAGAGAATGGGTTAGTAGGTGGAGACATCATTGGAACAATTGTCCCTACTGGTGAGATGGTATGGTATCTGAGCATCTTCCTCTCTGTATATGGTTCTGTCTTGCTATGCATATGGTGGGAGGGCAGAGTGGCTATGTGGGGGGAGGCCCTTCAAAGTTGGGGAGGCTGCCATATCTCTCTGGCAGGGCAGGTGTCAATTCTGAATATCTACTGGTTCCCCAAGTTATAGTATGTGGCCTATTACCTAGACTTCCCAGCTTAGGTAGTAAAGAGGCTGACAAAGATAGCTAGAGATTGGATTTGGGCAGGGAGGAGATCCCAGATCAGTTGGGATACTCTTGCAACACCAGTGGTCAGAGGAGGTCTTGGCCTAGTGGATCTCTCTAAAAGGCTGTACTGTTTGTAAGCCTGGTGATTGAAGAGAGCAGCTGAACTGCAGGAAAGGGGGTGGGTGCCACTAATGCAGAAGGTGTGGGAGATGAGGACCTCTCCTCAATGGTCCTCTGGAGATTTACTCTCTTTAGTGGGGCTGAATAGAAATCAGTGTCTGCAGTTTAAGGGCTTTTGGTGGGGGGTGGTAGATGGAGTACACCATATTGGCCTACGCTGGCAAGGCAATGAGGGGGAGATGATGTGGGGTCTTGGTATATAGCAGTGGGACAGACTACTTCTGGGGGGTGCTTCTCTTGCTGAGTTTGATATTGGAATTGGAGTAGAGTGTCAGCAGGGTCTTGGCCAGGATCTTTGGCCAAGTGGCTGGCAGGTGGCAGGAATTGGCAAGAAGTAGAACTGGGCAGGTATCTGGTCATAGAGTACTGAGGTACAGAGGTGGCTTCCTCCCAAGTTCTGGGTGGTATGGTGGTGAATGCTGAGGAGGAATGTCATGTTGAACTACTGCTCTGGGCATCTGGTGGATGGTGGCTGTTTATATTGTGAGAAGTGTTATAATTAGAGAACTTATACAGATACCAGAATACTGGCTGGGAGAGTATGAGGTCTTGGGGGACTTTTGGGTAGAAATAGAAAATAGGCTGGGTATAGAGCAGAGGCTGGCAGGTGAGGGAGGCCGCTGGGAGGACTTGAGATCTTGGTTAGTGGGTAGTGTAGGTAATAGTTGGCTCACTATAGGGTGGGTATTAGTAGTGTGAGTAGGCCTGGCTGGACATTGGCTTTTTGTATTTGTGGAGGGGAGGCAGATGGGACTACAAGAGAAGGTATTATAGTAGGAGGAGTTGTTGGGAGATCTGCTAACTGGATGGTGGGTGAGTTGGGGTCCTCAGGGGGGGCGACGTCATGGCTTGGTAGTGAGGATCTGTAAACAGAGTGGTGGGAGGATAGAGATAGTGTTGGACAAAGTGGCCTTTCATTGGGTAGAGGTAAGAGGGGGAGGGCCCCCTAGGGGGATTGGTTAGGGAGTGGGTTCAATGTATTTATATAGGATAGATGGGTTTAATAAAGGAAGGAAGTCCAAGTGACTATAAAAAAAAAAAAAAAAAAAAAAAAAAAAAAAAAAAAAAAAAAAAGTAATGAGTTGCCCTTTATCAGTATCTAATCAGTGTCTTCTTCACTTTTTTGCAGTTTCTGATACCTTTAGCTATATCTGGAGTATATCTGTTTTGGTACAGTGCCTTCTTCCTTTTGCCATTATCAACAAGGTGCTGTCTTGGTATGTTACAGATTATGTAGGGAGTCAGCTGACCTTAGACATTAAGTGCTCAGTATAGGTTATCTGCAGGTCCTCAGTATCTGTGGTGGGGCCCTCTGGCTTTGGCAAGCTTCCCAGTAAGCATAGTTCTGGTATAGGTGACTATTTTATGGGTGTTGTCAGGATGGGAGGAGAGATGGCCATCACAGATAAGAGAAAGGGCAATTACAGTAAACCAGTAGGGTGCCAGGCTGGGGGCAGCCATCAGGGCTGGAGCAGGTGCTGCTTTGGTGGGGCCTTTTGATTGGTGCAGAGTGGTTAGATGGTAGGTATCACTCTTGGCTTCTTTTGGCAATATGTGGAGTTGGGCCCCAGTTATTGGGGGGGGTCAGAGGGCCCAAGGCTACTTATTTCAGGTATCTTGGCTGCACTCAACTAGAACTAAGAGCTGATATAGCAATATGATCAAGGCCTATAGGTTTGAGTAGTAGGGTAATGGGGGTCTCCTCTCCTCACATATAAGTCCTTTACTCACCTCATCTGGGAGAACTAGGCTCTATCCACTGTAATGTACTTTGATGAGGGTTTTTCTTTACCTGTCATTCTCCTTAGGGTGGTAGGGGCTATTCTATTTAGCTCAAGTGTGGCCTTATATATATGTTGGGGTCTTGTATATATACTTTCAGTCATTAGTATATGGCTGAGTTCCCCCTGATGACAGAAAGAGCATAGTGTGCAGAATAAGATACAGGCCACCATAGGCCCTACTATACCTGGCATAGTTGAGCTGCTAGATAATAACTAGCCTAGGTTAATGGGAGGGCAGTGCTTGATGGGTGATAGGAGAGGGGTTTGGCCTATATAGTCTAGGTTCTCTTCTAATAAAAATCTGTGGAACTCTGAGTCTGTAAAACAAAACAAAAAAGGAAAAAGATACTAGAAGGATTAACTGTTATATGGGAAAAGGATGCTAGCAGAATTCAGTATCACTAAGAACTTAGAGCAGAAAGTTCAGGACTATGGAGACTTTGTCCTCATTGCTGTCCTTAAAAGAGATGAGGTCTATGAACATTTCATCTATTTCACATATATTGTGCAAGATGATATCATTGCCAATGACATTATTATGTTTGGTAGCTATGGGGAGAGTGAGGAGATCTGGGGCTCCAGTCTATGAGATTCTCTTCTACAAAATAAGGAACAAATGTGGAGTCTTGGGGAGGTTTAACCTGGATACTTGGGCCTTGGAATACTGAGATCAATCCTTGTAGGAATTGATCTAAGTTGTCCTGAAGGATAGGATACCAGAACTCTTCTACCTCATCACTATTGAGGGTGATAGTGGACTGGACTTCTATAGCCACTATGGCTTCTAGTATATTGATATGGTGGGCTGACAGATCCCTGAAGTCTGAGACTCTGGTATACTCCAAGTTGAGGATTGACTATAGTATATGCCTGAAGATCTGATGAATCTTCTTGGTTGTCCTTATTTTATATATATCTATAGGAGTGGCATCTTGTAGCTCTTGAGGGCTGACTTGAGGGAATTCCTGGCAGAGGAGGTTTCCTATTTCATATTCTTACTACATCTGGAGGCATTCAGTAGTAATAGTGATTCTTGTTTCCATTTTGCAGTAGTAGAGAATATAATAATAAGGATCACCAGTACCCAGGTTGACACTAGAAGTCCTTTGGTACAGGTCTCTATGGCTCTTTGGATGCCTTGGAACATCTTTTTCTGGACTGAGAGGTCTTGGTGGTTTCTTGACCTTGAGGTTTGGCAAGCAGCAGACATTTTATTTATAGTAAGTCTTTGAGTTATTTTAAGATTAGTGGGTCTTATTGGGTTGCTGCTACTGTAGTTCCTTGATCCTTCTTTTATATTCCTCAAGATGTCTATCTTGTGGTCTCAATGACTCACAGTTGATCATCATTACTCATCTTGTAGCCTGGGTGAGTTATGTCATATGATCTTCTTATGCTCTGATCTGATGGCTTGTAAGAAAAGACTATCTCCTGTACTGATGTCATCATTCTGAGATCATTGTTACAATAGATAATATTATTATCTTCAGTAAGATAGTTCAAAATATCTATACTATATCTACTAAATCCTAGAGAAGTTGAGAAAATATGGCCTGTCTATTAAGTCCTAAAAGTATAAGTTTACAAAAATTGAGATCTTTGACCATAGATATATTATTAATCAGACTGAAATCTATATAGACTCTATCAAGGTCTAAACTATAATAGCTTATCTAAGACTCACTATAGTTACAGAAGCTCAAACCTTTATGAGACTTACTACTTATTATTATAAATTTATTAAAGGATTCTCTTATTATACATTCTATCAAAGAGCTATTCAGAAAAGATACTAAATTTAAATAGACTAATAAGTATATAGTAATAAGTATTCAATCAGATTAACTCAGACACCTATTTGAGAAGATCTAATTAATTCAGAAATTCATTCTATAGATATATAAGCTTAGTTAGACTAAGAGCTGTTCTTATATATATATAAAAATAAAGTGAAATATATAATTATATATCTAAGCTGAGAAATTTATTAAGGTGAAAGAGAATATAAATCTTATAAGTTAAAGTATCTTATAGTTATTTATATTATAGAAAAGTTCTACTCTATCTTACAGAAAGATACTTTACTATTTAGAGAGATTATTTGTCTCTCTTCTGGTTATTGACTGTTGAAATATCTTAGTTATAACAACTCAATATATAGTGGCATAATCTGACTATATTATTCTATAAATATCATCAATATATATAAAAGCACATAAGCTAGTATCAATAAACAATTACTGTTTCTCTCTACTCTTTCTCAAGTATTCTATAATAAAATATTATAAGCCCCACTAGCAACATTAGATAATAATAAAGATACCTCTCTAATATATGCTATACTATACAAAGAAGATGTCATACCTATCAGATATATCAAACACAAGTCTGCCAAGTAGTATAAGCAGAACAGGACTCAGAATAGATACTAATAGTATAAGTATCATAACTATGACTATTCCTGTAGTAGTGCTAATGATAATAATGATAAAGAGAATATGTAATATCTATATTTGACAGTAAGGACTATGCCATATACGACCTCTCTCTGCTACAATTTACATTATACAAACTTCTGACAATACTTTTGAATAATAACATAGCAACCAATAAAAGATTGAAGGAGTATGCTAGGCAGGGCAGACTTAGTGCATTCAACTAGCAGTATGTAGAGAGAAGTTATGACTTGAGGGGAAGTCTATTGGGCTTGCTGGCTAGAGGATATAGAAGAGGAGAAGGCAGTGCTGAGAGACAGGAGACTAGAAGAGTGAGTATTACTGACAAGGTCAAGTCTGGGTACTCATCAATAGATCTAGAGATCTGGCTGCAGAGTGATAAGGGGAAGGAGAGGGATGCAGGGTTGATAGGGAGGCTCCTGGGAGTAGTAGTGGTAGGGCTGAGGGAGTCATTGCTGAGAGGAGAGAGACTTCTGATAGAGGGGAAACTGCTAATCTGGAAAAAAAAATCCAGATGTGACAGATAATAGTGAGTCTGGACAGGGGTAGGGCATAAGGTCTGAAGATCTGACTGATAGTATAACAGGCTGGGTGGTAGTACTGTTATTCAAGAAATTAGTATCTGAATTTACTATAATATTATACTTCTGTAGTCTGGTGGTTACAGCAAAGATGGTTCTGGAGCTACTGGCTCAAGAGATAAAAGAAACTACCTTAGTGAAGTTCTTGAAGAGTCTGGAGGGGGTTGAGATGAGGTTCAAGGAGAAGGAGTTGATGTTGGAGATATTGGAGAAAGATATAGTAATAGAAGGGATGGTGATCTCTATAACTTAGTGCTTGTACTGAGATTCTAGGGTGGTATAGCTAGTGGTAGTAAATATACTAATAGTGAAAAAGAAGGTGGCCAGGGGACTGATTGTCAATGTCATCAAGAAGTATAAAGATGAAATAGATGTGGGCTTCTGGATCTAGAAGATATAGAGTTTAGGACTAGAGATATAAATATCAGAGTATGGCTGGAAGGCAAGGAGAATACTGAAAAGGAAAGGGATTGGCTAGCAGTACTTAAGTGGAGACTAGTAGAGTGCAAGGTCTTAAGGATCAAGAGGATGCCAGAGGAGGAAGTGGACTTGCTAGAGGCATTAGAAGACTTAGTCAGAACTATTGAGAAGAGGAGATTAGTCAGGAAGAAATATGAGGTCAAGATAGTGGTGGAGATAGTGAATGGCAAGTGAGTGAGATTGGATTGAACTATCTGGGAGAGGGTATAGGAGAGGCAGTATCAGAAGGATTTACTAGTGAAATTGGGAGAGCAGTTGGAGAAGAGAAAAGTCACTAATAGAGTCAGATCAAAGGCCAGTACTTGGGCAGGAGAGGAGAAGATGGTGGTGAAGGTGACTTTGGCAAAAAGGAGAGACCCAGTGCAAGATATAGTGGTTGAGGATGAGGTGATGGTTGAGGTGACTCAAGTTCAGTATAATGTACCTATAGAGGGTAAGAGAAATAATAAGCTGCAGAATGTGCTGGAGGAGGACTGAGATGAGTTAGTGAGGACAGATGCTGATGATAGTTGAGGGACTGGTGGGCAGGAGATGGACTAAGAAGTAGATGAGACTATAGGAGAGGAGGGATGGTTGTGAAAGATATTGATGAATATTATAACTAATGAGTTGAATGAGGGATAATTAGTGAGAGGCACTGGAGAGAGGTTCTATAAGGAGAAGAGATGGTACAGAAGATTTAAGATGAGCTGATGGTAGGTCTGCTAGAGGCAGAGGAGTATGAAGTAGATAGAGATAGAGAGGTAGAGTTGATGGAAATTATAAATAACTATATAATATATCTATGGGGCTCTAGGATGAGATTGGCAAAGTAGCAGGTAGTGTGTGAGGAGTACTGGTCTAATATGGAGGCTGTGGATAGTGAGGACTGTTGGGAGATCTTGGCAGCTCTGGGGCTCTGGATGTCCAGTAGAGAGAGGCTGAGAAGCTTAAAGCAGAGAGGAACTTAGATGTCACTGGGAATATAGTAAGTATGGAACTATAGAGTGGGTAATCTTCTCTATAATATTTATTCAATATGAATAGTACAATTAGATTCTATCTTTAAATATCAATGGGTTATAGGGTGTAGTAAGATATTGGAATATTTTCTGCTGGTTAAAGGGGCTGGATACAGATCTGTTTCTGCTACAGGATATTAGATATAATGTAGATTTGGATACACTGGACTAGATAAGAGAATGGGGAGAAGTAGCTGTTTGGTAGAGCCAGGTGGGCATTTTTGTTAAGAAGAATAAAGAAGATATTGGGGATATTGGACATTAGAGGGGCAGAGTGATGTGGGGAGTATAGTAGAGGCTAGGCTAGAGTCTCTTGACTATTGGGTCTTGTTATTACCCAGTGGAAAGAAGAGAGTAAGTGAAGTAAATAAGAGAACTTTAAGATGTAGAGATATTGACAGAGGTAGGAATTGACTGTTTGGGTGGAAACGTTAATATGATTTAAGATAGGCTATTGGACAGGACTGATAGAGGAAGAGGGATGACTAGCAGGAGCAGGAGTATTGAAGATTGAGAGGAGATTGAGAGATTGAGCTCTTTGGTAGATATAGAGTGACTTAGATAGGAGGATCACAGGATCTATACTCACTGAATAATAGGGTTGAACTTGAGAATTAATTGGATCTTAACTATAGAGTACTGGAGTGAAGATATCTAGAGTTCTCTAGAGACAATTTCATATCTATGATCTGACCATTGGGGTCTGCTTGGTTGTGAGAGGTTTGAGGGAAGTAGGGAGGGGTCTGGATATTAGTACCTGAATGCCTCATTACTGGGGGAGCCCTCTTTGTAAGATGTATAGGTAGTGGATATAAGTTCTAGAATTCTTGATTAGAGAGTGAGGGGGCTGGGGATCAGAGACTGATAGAGGCATTTGAAATCAGAGGTTCTGAGGGAACATAGAGAAGGTGAGGAATAATGAGAGGAGGAAGTAACTAAGGTGGGTCTCTCAGAGATTGAAGAAGTTGCTGATGATCTGGGCTAATTTGCAGAACAATGGGGAGAAAGGGGATTAGAGGGTTCAGTGGGTCTAGCTTGAGGTAGAGGAGTTGAAAGAGATACTGAGGTAGGAGGAAGACTTGTAGATAAATAGTATAGTAGCCTGATTGAAGTGGCAGAGTAGAGAGGAGGGAGAGTGGTCCATGAAGTTCCTGTCAAGGCTTCTTCAAGTGAAGAGGGTGAGGCAAAGATGAGAGAGGATATTGGATGAGGTAGGGGAGATGGTGGTTGGAACTCCAGAGATTTTGGACCAGTTGAGCTCAAGATGGGAGTATTTATAAAGTGAGGAAGAAGATGTACTAGACATCAAATGATATCTGGAGGACTGAAATTCAGACCCAGTAGAGAGCCTAGGGGATTTTGAAGCTCTGGTCCAGGGGAAGGAGATTTATAGAGTTTTAGTAACAATGAGTCTTGGGATAGCTTCTAGAGAGGATAGACTTCTATGAGATTTCTGAAAGAAGATAGCAGGTGTGGAGTTGGCTTTAGAGAAAATGGTATTGATGTACAATGAGGTTATCAGATCCAGAAAGTAGATTGGGGGACAGAGACTAGGACTAGTAGCTCTGTTGTATAAGAATAAGGAGAGATAGAAGAAGTGGAAAAATTGGAGAATAATTATACTTTTAGATATAGATTGTAAGCTAGTGATGAAGATACTGGTGGCTAGGCTGTAAGAGGTGGTGCAGCAGGTCCTGGGGGGCTGAACAGTGGGACTTTATTGGGGGATATTTGATAAGAGATAGGACAGCTTGGGTATATGGAGTTATTGAAGACACATGAGCTATAGGGATCAATGAGAGACTAGTTTTCCTGGACCAGAAGAAGACATATAATAAGATCTAGTGAGGTTGGCTGGTGGGGGTATTGAAGTATGTGGAAGTCCTCTCAGAGTTTAGAAGATTGTTGATCAGACTGTTGGAGAGAAGTCAAGCAACAATATTAGTAAATAGATATAGAGGGGTTTCATTTCCCCTAGGCAGAAGAGTGCTGCAAGGGGATCCACTGTTACTGATCCTCTATGTCCTCTCTCTGGAGCCTCTGCTGAATAAGATTAGATACAAGGTGGGGGGATTAAATATTCTTAGAGTAAATTGGAAGGTGAGAGTCTTTGCTGATGATATAATAGTTGGGCTGGGCTCTATAGAAGATGTGGCTATACTGAAGAGGGCTATAAAATGGTATGAGGGGTACTCTAGTATTAAGCTGAACTAGTATAAGTACAAGACCCTAGTGTTAGGAGAAAGAATAGTAGAGGGAGATGTGATTGGATCAGTAGTTTCAGCAGAAGAGACAGTCTGTTATCTGGAAATCTACTTCTCAGTATATAGGTCTTTACTATCTTGAGTATAGTGAGAGCAGTAGTTAGTAGAGTAGGGGAATACTCTTCTGAGGTAGAGTGACCAATATATCTCTCTAGCTAAGAGAGTGATGATACTGAATGTATACTGGCTGCCCAAGCTATAGTATCTGAGATACTACTTGGATTTTCTGGTGTGGGTAGTCAAGAGGCTGTTGAAGATAGTCAGGACCTAGATATGGGCAAGATAGAGGAGTCAGATAGACTGAGAGGTGATAATATTACTGGTAGACCAGGGGGGGCTAGGTTTGGTAGACTTCAACAAGCATCTACATTGCTTGAGAATATAGTGATTGAAGTGAGCTAGTAAGTTGAGAGACTATAAGTGGGTACCACTTATGCAGAGAGTATAAGAGGGGGGGCTAGAACTGGTGGACTTTCCTAAGAGACTATACTGCCTGAGAGCTTGGTGGTTGAAGTGGGCTATAGAACTGAGGGAAGGAAGATAGATACTGTTGATGCAGAAGGTGGGGAATAAGATTCTCTCCAAGAGAGTTCTTGGGGGATTTGCTTTTTCTGGTAGATCTGGGTGGAAGCTATCAACTGTAGTATAAAGGCTTCTGATGGGGAGTAGTAGATGGAGCATACTATATAGGATTGTACTGACATAGCAATGAAGGAGAGATGCTATGGAGACCAGCTATGTGGAGATGGGACAGACTGCTTCTGGGGGGTACTCCTCTTATTGAATTTGATATTGGTAATAGAGTAGAGTGTCAGAGAGAACTTGGTCAGAATCTTTGGCCTGGGAGTTGGCAAGCAGTGAGGATTGGCAAGGAGTGGAATTGGGCAGAAGTCTGGATATGGAGTGTTGAGGTATGGAGGTGGCTTCCTCCCAAGTACTGGGTAGTATAGTGGTAGATACTATGGAGGAATGTCATGTTGAATTTCCATGCTAGATATCTGGTAGATAGTGGCCTACTGGAATGTGAAGCATGCTACAATGTAGGACAAGTTGGGGGATTTGTGCAGACACCAGAACATTGGCTAAGAGAGTGTAAGGTTCTGGGGGACTTTTGGATAGTGATAGGGGACTGGCTGGGTGTGAAGAAGAGACCAGATGGGGAGAGAGATCACTGAGAAGATTTGAGAACTAGGTTGGTAAGTGGGGTGGGCAATGAATGACTTACTGTAGGGTGGGTTTTAGCTGTATAGATAGGGCTAGCTGGATATTGGCTCTTTATTTTTGAGGAGAAATAATAGTTGGATTTACAAGAGAGGTTGTTAAGATGGGAGAGATTGATAGGAGATATACTGACAGAGTGGTGGGTTAGATAGAGTCCCCAGGGTGGGTGTCATCATTATCTGATGGAAGAGATTTATAAACAGAGTAGTGGATGGGTGGAGGTTATTAATAGTCTAGTGGTTTTTAATTGAGAGAGAGTGGGGGGGGG